>CABFOS010098563.1:0-11659 GCA_900660315.1 Diretmoides pauciradiatus | reverse complement strand
CTATTCCACCTGCCAGAAAGTCAATAGGGAGAAAAGCATTTAAATTCAAAGCACCTTCTGAATGGAACAAATTACCTCCAAATATAAGATCCCAGACTCCATTTGTTATGTTTAAAAGATTGCTGTCCTCTTTATTTGAGTTGGAGTGCCTTTGTTTCAGGTGATGTACATGTACACATTTCTTTTTCTTTCTTTATTTATTTTTGACTATATCTATTTCATGCTTGCATCTTAAATCTTAAGTCTCTTCCATTCTTAATTTAATTTAACTTTAATTCTATTTTTATATTTTATTTTTATTTTGTATCCTATTTGTTTTATAGCTCACGCAGATAGCGGTCATGTCTACTGTCTTGTATGCGTCTGTCGTTGTTCTTGTACTAAGTTGTCCTGTCTGATTGTACTGTTGTAAATGTCCTTGGTTGGTGCCGTATGTATGTATGTTAGGACCCACTCGAAAACGAGATGGCACATCTCAAGTGGTTTTCCTAATAAAACAACTTTCATCATCATCATCAACTGTTGGCAGACAATGGCAGAGAGCAGCACAGATGACATTATTATCACATATCCCAAAGATGTGACAAATGAAACGGCCCGTCAGCAGTACAAGGAGAAACTTTTAGAGGACAGACAAGAGATTCTCTTTGCTGACTGCTACAAGAAGAATGAGAAGATCTGCAACATGATCTTCTACACAGTCAGTTCATTTGAATGGTGCAAGACCATAACTGAATATTACCCCTCGCCTTCAGCAAAGAGAGAGACAATATTACCCCTCATCTTCAGCAAAGAGAGAGGGTTTCAGCCAAGGATGGACTCTGAAAATACGGGATGAGGAGGACAATATAATCACAGTGAACTTTTATAAAACAGGGAAAGTAGTTGCTCGGGGAGTCAACCTCAAACAACTACCAACAGACTTCAGGCTCATCAAAGAGAAAGTCCAGGTGAAACGAGCCAGTGACACCAACAACCCCTCCCCCACCAACCACAGCTCTGAACAACCAGAAGATCAGGATGGGACACAGCTGTTGGAATTATAATGAAATGAATTCTGATATTGAAATGATGTGATGACCATGAGGATGGAATAATGACATTTCCACATCAGAATTCATTTCATTATAATTCCAACAAGTTCTGTTGGAAGGCTGTTCCATTGTTTTATTGCCGTGTAGGTGAAGGATGATTGAGTGCTGTTAGTTAAAAAATGCTAATAATAGTTTGTTTGAAGTTTGTTTTCTTCTGTTGCTGTGCATCAATCAAAGTGCTACACGCTTATTTGAGAGTGCTGATGACTTTACTTTCTATTGTAATTTTTGGATTGCAGGTGACTTACCTGAAAACTGGTCTATAAAGTCACAGACAGTGCACTCGTGATAACAAAAAATAGTAGTTTAAGAATATTTATTTTCTAAAATAGGCGTAGGCCTATATTCTTTTATTCACCTACCCCAATTACATTATTAGTTATAATAATGTGACAGATTTATTTTGCATCAATAACTGTTCATGCCGCGAGGGGGTGCTGCACCTGGAGGTGGGGGTGCTGCCGCTCCCCCAGCACCCCTACTTCCCACGGCTATGGCCACCCATCATACTCTGAGCACATTTGAGTTGAGCATGGCTATACTAAGGCTATACATAAACTTAAAAGACTAGGTCGTTACCGTGGCGTGATCTGTACTGACCTGGTGAGGAATGGTTGTGAAGTCCGGATTCTGATTTGATGAGGCAATGGAATGCTGGAGCGTAGAGGTACCCAGGATTGGAGGATGGAAACTGAGGGAGACCTGCCCACGTCACACACACAAACACCACAGAGACAACACAAGGGAGAGACAAACAAACAGAGACAAGACAGGAACACTAGAGGCACAGCTGATCATGGAGGGGCCATGATATCTTCATTCCATGCACTCTGAACAGGCAAGGGAGCAATTGAGTCCTTGGCGACAGCATTTGCAGCGCATCGTGCTACAACCTGACTTGCAATTGCAGCGCACAAGCTCCAACAATGATTGTGGAGCAGGGTCCTGGTCGGAATGGATGGGAAAGACGCATAAGTCTTGGATCCTCCAGCCCCATTCCTCTGGTGGTAGTGAGTTTCCCATCCACTCTTGAACTTGATGGTACACTCTGAAGCTGTGAAACATAGCAGATGAAGATGTTGGTGGCAAGAGGATGGATAGCTGTTTTGCTGTCAGTCACCTTACCATAGAAATGTTTCAGCCTGAGGTCATTGAGAGAAGCGGTTTCCCCCGCCTTTGTAAATTAGGGTCATTGCTTTATCCCCTGCAGCAGCAATTTCATCCTTGGTAGCAGACTGTTTTTGAAAAATGCTGGCCTGTTCTCTGAATGAGTCATTTTCTCGAGCCAGACGCAGAGATACCCCTTTCCCAACTTCAAACACTCAGATGTTGTATCACAGCCAAGCATGATATGCACGAATAAGATGTTGGTAACATCTTCACCCAACACATCTCTTGCATGCCCAATATTCAGAAACCTGTGACTTTGCGAAGACGCCTTCTTGGGCTCAGACATGAAGTACAACTCTCCTTGCTGATAGAGGTGTAACAGAAGAATGAGGAGGTCAGTGTCGTCTCCAACCAGCACAGTTCTTTGTTTCAATGCTGCTGTCACTGCAGTTTGAATTATGAGCACATCTGCATCTCCCTGAGCATTGTGAATGTCAAAACCTGTAAGTTGTAGACCATCCCCCAACAGGTTTATGAAACATTGTTTGTTCTCATCGTTTGACAGAAATTCCTGCTTTTTGAACCTCAGTGGCATGGTCAATGTGAATGAAACCTTCTTGCCAGTCTTTGCATTCCTCCTTTTATGGGCACCATCCTTCGTAGAGAGCTGGTTGCTGTACCCACTGACATAGTTTTTCAGAAGGCAGTTTTGGTCCCCTGCACTTTTTAATGTCCAAAAACAATGTTACACTATATTAAACAGAGGACCACGCGGAAACCGGCCGCTCAAGCTGCAGCCTGTCTCCCTCCAGACCGCCCACAAGCAGGAACAGCAGCCCATTAGTCTTAAGTGACATTAGGCTGGCCCAATCACCTCTCTCTCCAACTGGCTTGGAAAGCAGAATGGGAGTCCAAGGAGGTCCCAAACAAACATCTGGTGTCAGACCCCAATGAACAGGTTCCTGGCACCAACCTCCCAAGGAGACAATGGTCTACGCTCAATCGCTTCAGGACTGGACATGGGCCCTGCTTGGCCAGTCTCCACAAATGGGGCAGCAGCCCCACTGCACTTTGTGCTTGTGGAGAGGAGCAAACTATGGAACATATCATAGAAGTTTGTCCTCTCCAAAGACTGAAAGGAGGATTAGTCACCCTCCACACAGCAGACCAGGAGGCAACTGCTTGGCTTAGAGACTTTGCATTCGCTAAATAAATAAAATCCTCTATGACAGTAAACTGAATATCTTTGGGTTGTGGACAAAACAAGACATTTGAGGACGTCACCTTGGAAACAGGGATCAACATTTTTCACCATTTTCTGACATTTTATGGACCAAACAACTGATCGATTAATCGAGAAAATGATCGACAGATTAATCGATAATGAAAATTATCGTTAGTTGCAGCCCTAAAAAGAAGGGAAACCCCATGAAAGAGTCCGGACTTAACAGCTGGTTGAAAGATGGTCTCTCTAACCACTAAGCAACCTTTATGCGCTGTCTTGTTTAACCCTTTTATACCTTATGAGAGTGCAGCCATCTCAAAAATGACACCTCACTTTTTCTTTCTCTTACATTACACCAAAAAATACCAAATATCTCAGCAAAGTCAGAAAAATCTTTCTGTTGAGGCAAATGTGGCTCGAGGGGCCAGTTTTTTTCCCTTCCCAAACCAATAATTCAATTTTAACAGCAAGTCTGTTCTACCTTGCCACACAGCGACAAAAGTGACAGAAGTCAAAACTTATGCTCATGGGACAGCCCATGCACATTAAGATGAATGTGTGTATGTTACCTCAAGGCAGTCGTTGAAGAGGAAGAGTGTGACATGCTCGCCGCGATCACATGGTTGGTCTCCCAGGGCGATGGTCTCCACCCGGTGAACCAGACTACGATGGGAGGACAGCAAGTTGGCCTGCAGAGAGAAGAGAGAAGACATACAGTAGATGTGGGAAAAAATGAGAGTGGGATGAGAGAAATAGAGTGAAGCAGATGATAGAAAAGCAGCTGGACAGAGAGGATGGGGGCACGTTGGGTTCACATCCCTTAAAAGCATCTAAAACAGCAGCACTTAGAAAAACTAAGTGTTAAGTTGCTGTGTACACTTCCCGCTAAAACACACACACAACAAAAAAAGCACAGACGCAGTGGAGGAAAAGATTGAAAAAGCAGTGGGTGTTTGGATTTCTGTATTGTTCCAATGCACAGTCAGGGTCAGTTCACTTTCGATTCAGATATTTGAGGTAGTGGATTTTGGGGGGGTTTGTGCCGATTTCTCTATGGAGAGAAATGTCACAGAATTGTGGCAGTTTCATGTTTCTGCTCTTTCACACAAACATACATACCTCATAGAACATGATTTAAGACTGAGGCTCAGGATTATCCATGCACAATATCACCAAAATTACCAAATCAGAATGTCATGCTATTCACGAACTGTGTGCAATGAGAGAGGACCGCGAGTCTAATACCACTGGTCAAAAAATAAAGCCTCTTTGCAACTGTCATGGCCATGCATAAGTAAATATGTAAATCTCATTATCTGCCCACATAATAGTTATTTGCAGACGTGGCCATGCAAATTCAGATTGTGCCCAAGTCACTTAACACTTCACAACTCAAATTACTGTAGCATATAAGATCCTTTGAAAGGTGCTGCAAGACTGTGCAAAGAGTTTGGCCATTCAGAATGAATGTTATCTTTGCTGCAAGATGTGGGCATCATCCCAAGTCGGGCAGACAAGGGAGAAAGTCTTCAGTCCTAGAATCTCAGATGACATTACAGAGCGCTCCAATTGAAGGCTTTGCACTTTAAGGCACAAGGGTGCCAGCCTTAGTGGATTAGTCTTACAGCTGAAGCATGCAATTTGTGCTTGCAGTTGGTGATGAATGGAACAATTTGCTTATGCAGTGCCCCAAGGGCTTGTTTGCACCACAACTTGATTTGCATACATTTCTTGGTCAATAAGTTGAAAACCTTTAACGCCTTTAGCTCAAGTAACTGAGGCGCAAAAGATGTGCACATTGTTCTCGCCACGCTATCCTAGTGACTCTGGACCTGAATCTTTAGAGTCCGCTCATTTTGGCAGACATACCATCTACCAAACAGTTTAATGCGGCCAGTGGAGTGAGGCTAGTCAAGGAGGAAGATGAATAACTAGCAAACCAGTTTTAAAATTTTATCAAATAAAGTGCAGAAAATCTGCTCTTTGACAAGTTTTCTATCCCAGCAAAGTGTCGAAAGAGTAAGGAGGCTTATTGCTAGCGAGGACGCAGTATACTGGTGAATCTCACATTTTTGAAACCATCGATTTGATTGCTGCTTTACCATTAATGTCTGTGCAACTGGTTGGACTGGTCTGCGAAAAAAACACACAAAAACAAAATAAAATAAAATGCTTTGACTTACAGGACAGCCATCGACTTCGTAAACCACATCGAAGATCTGCTTCTGGCCTTCAGTCTTCCTCTTGTCCTCATTGATGTGACTGATGGTGGTCAGTGGGGGGTGAAAGAAGGAAAGGAAAGGATATTTTTAAATATTGTACAACATATGCACAGCCCTGTGCACATAAGACCTGAATTGGGTAGTAACATGTAACAGTACTACTGTTTTCAGTATCTACTAGTATAACAAAATACCATTTCCATTTCAGTTACCAATCAAAACAAGCGAGGTGCCTAATGTTCCGCCATAATCACCATGGTCATTAATTAACCCAATTAGTGCATCAATTAGCTAATATTTCTTTGTCAATATACTGGTCTTCACATAACACATGGGTGGTATTACTATGGACTGTATCTTGCTTCAAGTAGTTTTAAAACAAAGCAATCTTTCCTCATTATTATGCAAATGTATACACTAAAGTGGCAGTGGCAATGAAGTTTGCTGGGTGGAAGTCTTTGTACCATGCTGATTTTTTGAGACAGGAACATCTTCCAGTTTTACAGACACACCCGCTCAACTTGCCATTTTTGCTGGGACAAAGACAGGCTGAAACAGTGCATTTCATTACAAGTAATATAACAAGTAGTGTAACAAGGTACTGCTTCCAGGGAGTAATAAGCAATGAAATGAGTAACAAAACTGGTCTACTTTTCCACTGCTTCTGACTAGGGCTGCAACTAATCATTATTTCTATTAAAGATTAATCTGTCGATCATCTTCTCGATTAATCGATTAGTTGTTTGGTCCAGAAAATGTTGATCACTGCTTCCCAAAACCCAAGGTGACATCCTCAAATGTCTTGTTTTGTCCACAACCCAAAGATATTCAGTTTACTGGTATAGAGGACTAAAGAAACCAGAACATATTCACATTTGAGAAGCTGAAATCAGAGAAATTGGATATTTCTTCTTAAAAATGACTCAAAATGAATTAATTGACTAATCGCTGCAGCTCTAATTCTGACCCATTGTATGTGAGGTCCTATTGTTATTATAATTCATGTTTTTCCAGTATATGTAATGAAACTGTGCCAAAGTCAAAGACAAATTAGCAGACATTTACTGTACTTGTTGTTTAAAGTGATTTGGAATTGTTCAATTCAATTCAAACTTTATTGTCCTGTCAACGACACCAATAGACACTGGTGTCAAATGTGATTGTGTGATCAGCCGAAGGAAAAGGTGAGGCCCGTCAACTACTCACGTCATGACTTCTTTCAGAGACTCGATGGCCTTATCCAAAGTTATCTTGTCTGGGTTGTCGTCTGACGTATGCTTCTTGATGTCTGCAATGACGGAGGGATGGAGAAAGAAGCGGTATTAAAACAATTGAGGTGTCAACAGGAGATATGGGAGGAAAGAAGTAATAAGAGAGGTATGGAAGGAAGAAAAAAAGATGGGGAGTGATGTAATTAGCACAGGAATTACAAGTTTCTTTAAGTATTATACAAAAGATACGTGTCTGTTACCATTGAGTAGAAGGGCCACGCTAGGTAGTCTCTGTACAGGTCTAATGAGCAGCTCCACAAGTGTCTGTCTGCCGCACTGTGGCTTGGTCTGGTTGATCTGTGAGCGTGAGAGAAAATGAGTGTGTGTGTACAGTACCTAGTTGACACAATCTGCATATGTTACGTAGGTTCGAGGTTCCGCTGTGTGGTATTTAACCTGGAAGTCGGAACAGCGAGCGCAGCGCACAGTCGTCGTAAATTTATCCAATTTAGACCACAACCAACAAACAAAAAGTCCGCCGTTCGACGAGAATGCCACTTGCTACTAGCTACCTGTTGTTACCTCCGCCCCAGCGAAGCGCAGGGCGAGAGGTTATGTTTTCGCCGGAGTTTGTCTGTCTGTGTCTGTCTATCTGTTAGCAACATTGCGCAAAAAGTTATGGACAGATTTGGATGAAACTTTCAGGAAATGTCTGTAATGGGATCAGGAACAAGTGATTAAATTTTGGGGTGGATCCGAATCACAGGGCGCCACGTAGGACGCCACATAAACAGAAAATGAGCTCTAATTGCTCATCACATCATCCAATTTTCATGAAACTTGGTATAAGGGTGTAGTATCGGTCACCGATGACCCCCTCAAATTTTAGGGCTGATCCGAATCACGGCGCGCCGCATAGGGCGCCATGTACACAGGAAGTGAGGTCTAATTGCTTAACGCATCATCCCTTTGACATTCTACTTAATATGCATGTTCCCTGAGAGCCAATGGGCACAATTTAACATGGCCACCACTCAGGGTCAATGCAACAGGAAGTGAGGTCTAACGGACGCCACACAAACAGGAAGTGCGGTCTAATTGCTTAATGCATCATCCCTTTGACATTCTACTTAATATGCATGTTCCCTAAGGGTCAATGGGCACAATTTAACATGGCCGCCACCCAATGTCAACGCAACGCCACATGAACAGGAAGTGAGGTCTAATAGCTTAACAAAGCATCCCATTTTAATGATATCCACTGGATAGGTGCAGCTTGGCCCAAGGAAGAGTTATTACATTTTGGAGTGGAGCTGAATCTGAATCGCATAAACAGGCGACATGCATCCTGGGCGGAGGTCTGCACTCTCCGAGTGCACATTTCTAGTTTTTCTTGTTTTTTTCCTCATTATAAATTTATTGCTCAATTTTTTATTTATCTTGTAAATCATGTGTTAATAAAATATGTTATTATTAATGTTATTAGTAATAGTAGTATTATAGTCACAGAGCTGCTAGTAAAGAAGATAAAACAATGACTATCTCATAGCTGAGAGAATTGGAGAACACAAAACAAACAATGACCAATAGATCACATCTCACATGCAAATAATTTTGTCTTCACCCAGATGGGCGAGACAGTGTCTGAGCTATTTCAGTATTAACAGATCTGATGCAGGTGTCTGCATCTCCACTGGTGCATCCCGGTAATCATCTCCCTGACTGGCTATTTCCAGACTAATTGATGTCCAAATCAAAAGCTTCCAGGTCTTAGAATAGATCTTTCTTCCTCCCACCCATCTCACAGTGAATCCAAAGTGCCATTTGTCCACTGCTGATACTCTGCTGTCAGTGTAAATGGTGTGTGGGTTGCAACAATGTATGAATACATACAGTACATTTGGATGAGTCAGCCTCTGTCCATTCATGTCACACACACACAGCCCCCCACCGAGTGTGTCTCGGAACATGTTAAGCATAAAATTGATTGTGTTCGCGAACTATTTTGAGATAACCAAGAATTTTTGACAGTAAGAGTAGCATGGAAATTTAAGTTATTTCCTTTGAAAGCACAGGGGAAACAAATCTTTCCTTCATGCTGTGAAAATACCTTTGAGATTACACTGCAGTTCACCAGGCGGTCTGAGTGGATGTCTGTCTACAAGAGGGCTTGTTCTGTAAAAGCAGATGAAAGAGTGGCGGAGGGGTAAAGGTGGGCTGGCTAACAAGGCCTCTCTGACCCTGCCTCCTGGCACTTCAGATTCTGCTCCCATATACGCTCCCCCAGTAGCCTCTCAGCACCCCTCACCTCCACCCCTGCCACCCTCCGAGCCCTCTCTTTCTCTTTGCACCTGCTCCCAGATTGACAAGTGGTCAAAATGATGGAGCTTCCGAATAATCGTCTGGTAGAGCCTAAAATAGCCAGCAAGTGTTGTGTGTGTGTGCGTGCATATATGTGTGTATCACTGTGTCTGTGGATATGCCCTGGTCTTTGCGTCAGCCCTGCCATGGCAACCAAGCTCTACTGGTGACAGACTCCCCATCCGGTTTTCGCATCTGGTGCGCCACAGGAAGGTCGGACTGACAATGACTCCGCGGGGGTTCAACGGTGCCTTAGGAAAGCACAGAAAATTATAAAGGACTACAGCCACACGGGCTATGGACTGTTCCCGTTGCTGCAGTCTGGTAGACATTACCGGAGCATTCGGACACGGAAATGTTTTTCCCTCAGTCCAGTAAACCAGCAACACTAACCTTCACCTCAAAATATCACTTTAAAATATGCTCTGGTCACTTTAACATTTAATGTACAATGCACATATTCATCGGCACACTTCCACTTTATATTTAATATTTCTATTTGCTACTAGTGTTTTATTTTTATTATGTATATTTTTGCTATAATTTTATCTTGCTATATTTTTGCCCTTATTTGTGACTCTTTTAATCTTCTATATATTTTTTGCCATTTTACAATAATTTCCCTGTTTAGAATGACCCAGTGATGTACTGTGCATGTCATTAATAAAACACTTTGATCTTCTTCAAACAATTCTTTTCATTTGCATCAAAGAAGCGTCCCACTGCTAACTGTCATTTAGTTTGTGGTAAACATGGATAAACATGCATCCTAACATGCAGATAGATTGCTTTATTTCTCCCTCTCACATATAGAACGTGCATAGTCTCCATTTACAAACGCCTGTGTATCAATTAAACCAGATGAGGGCTAATTGAGGTTGCGTGAAAATAAAGTGTGATATTAAAGGAGACAGTTACAATGACGAAGATCAGATGAATCAGACGAAGAAAAAAATACATTTAATTATGACAAAATGATAACATTACTTTGAAATGCTTATAGAATGCAGTGAAAGTGTGTCAAATCAATTTGCTGTCAAGTGGTGGAGCTCTACAAATGCATTTCTGCCTCATCTGTCTGGCGAGATGTGGATGTATTACGTTTTTCAGAGGAAGGAAGGGCTAAGCTTGTAATTGTTTGATGGATGTCTGCGTGCCGTCAACCTTCATCTGTCATCACTCCCTCAGTGAGCAATCGGATTGCATTTGGCTTCTTCAAACATTTTATGTGTGTGTGTGTGCATGTGTAGGTGTGTGTTTACCTAAAGATATTTAAGAGACTTGGAGCTGTGGCCAGATACGTTGGAGGTATTGACAGAAGGAATCAGACCATAAGAGCAGATGAAAGACAAGAAAGGACATGTCCTTGTGTGTGTATGATCAAAGCTAATCTTTCCTTTCCCCAAGGCGATCCCAAACACTTACACATTGTCACTGTTCTCTCAACAATAGCCATAGTGTGAATATGTTGCTATGATTAGAACTGTGTCATGCTTCAGATTCTAGGGAAACCAATACACAGCGAGCGTTGTCAAATAAAACTCCACTTGAAAATGGAAAAATAATTTTCAACAGCACCCTAGTAAGTATGACTTTTTTTTAGAAAGATTATCCTCAGATGAAATTCGCTGGATCTAGTTATGTGCTCTGGGCAGCTGTAATCAACACTTCTAGCATGATATGATAGTGATGAACTTGCAGTCTTCAAACACCTACACATCTCCATGCCTTTGTGTTAGTCAGTCACCTACACAGGCTTTTCCATTGGTTCTCATCCGCTTAAGTTTGTGAGCCCTGATAGAACAAAGGCATGCCTACATGTGACCAACACAAAGTGGGCGAGCACGCAAAGATTGGTGAACTGTGACACAAAAACATTCATATTTTCACATTACAGGGTATTTGGAGGAATCCTTGAGGCTGCAGAATTTCACAAAACATTATTTCACAATGTCTCGTCTTGTTGTCCTCCGCTTATCCGGGTCCGGGTCGCGGGGGCAGCATCTTCAGCAGGGAAGCCCAGGAAGCCCTCTCCCCTGCCACTTCCACCAGCTCTTCCGGGGGAATCCTGAGGCGTTCCCAGGCCAGCCGAGAGATGTAATCCCTCCAGCGTGTCCTGGGTCGACCCCGAGGTCTCCTCCCGGTTGGACATGCCCGAAACACCTCCCCAGGGACGCGTCCGGGAGGCATCCTAACCAGATGCCCAAACCACCTCAGCTGGCTCCTCTCGATGTGGAGGAGCAGCGGTTCTACTCTGAGTCCCTCCGAGTATGTCCGAGCTCCTCACCCTATCTCTAAGGCTGAGCCCGGCCACCCTGCGGAGGAAACTCATTTCGGCCGCTTGTATTCGCGATCTCGTTCTTTCGGTCACTACCCAAAGCTCATGACCATAGGTGAGGGTTGGAAAGTAGATCGATGTACAGAATATTATGAGAT
>CABFOS010098517.1:2675-12675 GCA_900660315.1 Diretmoides pauciradiatus | reverse complement strand
TGCTGCAGATGACCTCAGGGTACGTGGGGGGACGTAACATGAAAGACAATCTGTGATGTAAGGAGGAGCCAAACCATTTAGTGCCTTAAAAACCATGAAAAGGACTTCAAAATTGATTGTAAAAGACACAGGGGGCCATTGTAACTCATGTTCTCTTAATTATGTCCTAGTTTGGAACCTGGCAGCAGCATTTTGTATGGTTTGAAGCTTTGCAATTGCTGCTTTTGGAAGGCCGGTATAGAGAGCATTACAGTAGTCCAGCCGGCTATATATAAAGGCATGGACAAGTTTCTCTGTGTCTTGTGATAAAAATGGTCTCACCTTAGCTATGTTGCGTAAATGAAAGAAAGAAGTTTTGGTCAACATATTAAAATGAGCTAAAAAATTAAGATCAGAATCCAAAATAATGCCCAAGTTTTTAACTTGTGGTCATGCCTGTGAAGTTAGGGTTCCTACGTTTGAGCAGATAAGATCGTTCCTGGATTCGGAGGCAACTAAGAGAATGTCCATTTTGTCTTCGTTTAACTATAGGAAATTATTGCTCATCCATTCATTGATGGCAGACAAACAGTCTGTTAGGGTTGATGTAGCACTTGGGTCCTCCGGCTTCCCAGATATATACAACTGAGTATCGTCAGCATAGCTATGAGAATGTACACCATGCTGATGAATAATATTACCCAGCGGGAGCATATATGAGAACAACAATGGCCCTAGTACACTGCCTTGGGCTACACCATAATCAATGGTAAGTTTTTGAGATATGTTCCCCAATTTGTACATACAATTTTCTTCCAGTGATGTAAGAATGAAACCAACTTAGAATTGTCCCAGAGAGACCAACCCATTTCTCAAGGCAGTCAAGCAAGATATTATGGTCAATAGTGTCAAATGCGGCACAGGTCCAGCAGAACAAGGACAGAAACCCCTCCAGCATCAGCCAGTCTCAAGTCATGAAGGACTTTCACAAGGGCTGTCTCAGTGCTATGATTGCCCTGAAGCCAGATTGAAATCTTTCAAGGATGTTATTCTTAGATAAGTGGTTGTTTAGTTGTTTGAACACTGCCTTTTCTAAGATTTTGCTCAGAAAAGGTGGGTTGGAGATTAGAGATAACAAGTCAATTAATTTCTAATAAGAGAATCTATGACCAATGCACCATCATTGCTTTGTGATAAAAGTGTTGAATGGGTCAAATTTATTTTTATTCTATTCAAGTTCAAGTTCTTTATTATCATATGCACAACAATTACAGAAGCAGTCGCTGGCAATGAAATTCTTGGGTCTCAGGCTCCCTTGGGGAGGGTGAAGGATGTGGTGGTGCCTATCCACACTACAGGACCTGGGGTCTGCCCATCAGGAAGTTTAGGATCCAGTCACACAGGGCGGTGTTGAGTCCCAGGTCCCTAAGCTTGATGATGAGCTTGGAGGGCATAATGGTATTGAATGCTGAACTACAGACAATGAACAGCATTCTGACATATGTGTTCCTCTGGTCCAGCCCTTATATCCTTCCTGATGTGTTGGCGGTATCTCGGCAGGACTTTCCTCAAGTTGGCGCTGTTAAAATCCACAATGAAAGCAGTTTCTGGCCGTGAGGTCTTGGTCCCATCAATAACTCCATACAGCTCGCCCAGTGCTATTTATGCATGGATTATGCATGTGTGAACTATACTAAACTAATGTTGTTTCATCCCATATTTGTAACTATCTGTGATGTTTTTGTAATGAAAATATTCAGTCAGGGAAAGCTGCAATGAAAATTTATGTTATAATGCTATTGTCAATAACTATGCGTTGAGATATCACAGGGTCTTTAGAACTCAGTACATAGTTTGCAGCAACATAAATTGGATTAGATGTGATTGTGGCATTAATCAAAACCTTGGGCATTAGTGGACAGAATTAAATTCTGCAGTGACTGCAGTAAATTGACCTTTCAGTTTAGGCTGAACGCTGACCTTAGTACATCCACAGATTAATGTTCTCACCCTCTTTGGAAGACTCTTTTGTGCACTTTGCAGCAATCTTGGAACCCAGAGGCTCAATCGGTCTGACGACTGTCCGAGCCTCTGGTTTTGGGTTATCCCGTCTAGCCAGGATATCCAGATAAAGACTTCCTTTTCTGAGCGCCGGTCATTTAGTTTCCATGGCCATTTTTTATGTAAAACTTTTGCCATATCATCTCAGCAAGCAAGCTAACACATCACATTTGTCAAGCAAATACCTTTAACAAAGCAATCGGACTGTAAAACAACCCGCGGATAACAACTTCCTCTTCCGGGGACCGGGCATCTGCCAGCCATTTTACAGTCTGATTGCTTTGTTTAACGTATTTGCTTGACAAACGCCGACAGGATATGGCAAAAGTTTGATATAAAAAATTACCATAAAAACTACATGACCGCCGGCCGGAAGAGGAAGTCGTTCTTGACCGGATAACCCAGACACACTGGGAGTTGCCCCCAGTGTCTACTATCATTATCGATAATAGACTCTGGGTTCCGAGACTGCATATAGCAGAACATGCCTATTGTCTCAAGTGCCAATGCCGAAGCTTAACCTCTCAGTCAAAGATTGACAGGGGCTTATTCACCTTTGGTCAGTCCCAAAGTGACCCAACAGTCAGCCAAACTAAACATTGATGGACCTGAGCTAGCTGCGGTGTGGGAATGCACCAATTGCGTCCGCGAATTTCACATGCATTTTTAAGTTAGTAGCACCGTGTCACCGGCACAGCAGATAGATGCCAGAGTGGGACGCAATATCGTACAGACATAGACAGTGACTTAGTGACATGGCTTTCTAGCCTGTGGAAAAGCAAACAGGTTCTTAGAAGGTTCACAAGTTGAACCAACTGCGAACCGGCACCAGCACTAGCCCAGAACCAGAACTAGGTTTGCGTTGGTGGAAAGGAGGTAAGTCTGACAACCAAAACACACACACAGCAGCTGTAACAAGGATAGCAAGAATCAGAGAGAGAGAGAGAGCACAGGTGTAACAAACGAAGCTCTTATGCCGGCAGCTCCTCCCTCATTGGTTGGTCCATGGTTCACCTGAGCAGCTGCATCCTCCAGTGAGAACGGAAGTTGCTCCAGACGTCCATATATGGATGCCTGTCTAGAAAACAGGAGGGGGAAAGAAACAAACAGGGAACACAAACCATATTGCAATGGCAATAAAGGTGAATCTAATCTATTCTAATATAATCTAATCTACTCCACCATGTTTGCTGTCAAAACTTTCACTATGCTTAAAGCCCAAAGCACACCGGCGGTGAACGGCGCACATCAGTGAACAGCCACCCCTATTATTTCTACATGCAACCCCCACACCGGCGGTGGCAGGCGGCGGCAGGCGTTGATGTGCCGCCCCGGTATCCTTCATGCCGATGTTCTATTTCGCAGCATCGCCGTCCCTGAAAAATCGCTTTTTAAAAGCCGCTTTGCACATCCCAGCTCCCATAGCAGGTTTTCTTCTCTGCTCCTGTGGCAGCTCCACTTCCTTACCTCTTGCTGTCGCCACCTGTCATTTGTGTAATGTTAGAACAATGGATGAGGAGAGAGTCTATGGGAGAGACTAGTTATTGAGGTCGAGAAAAATCCCGAGCTATATGACTCACAATCTCGTCATTACAAGGACAATAGCAAAAAATACATTGCCTGGCGAGGCATAGCTCGGGAGATTGGCTCTTCAGGTGAGAAATCAAGTTTAAGTAGTGGGTGTCCTGTTGACGTACTGCAGCGCATCGCTTCCTATTGGTGCTCGGGGCGGCACTTGATTCGCGTCATTGATGCGCTGTGGCTGACAAGTCCACTCTGTGCTGGAGCTTAGAAACATGTTGGCTCGTACCCGCTGTGTCCCCAGGACGAATGAATGGCACTGTCCTGGGAACCACACAAGCTCATGTTTTATTCGCTCTGGCAGATTGGTCTCATCCCCCTCCATTCAAACAGATCAACCCGTCCTGAAAACGGCCGGGCCAATCACAACCATTTATCTAATATGGGGCGGGTTCAATATGATGACTGACAGAGGAGCGCCGTTGAGGCAGCTGCCGCTGCCACTGCTGCTGATGTGGAACGGTCTGTTGAATCCACTATTGCGACAATATTAAACAAACTGGATGGTATATTTTATCTAAAAGAACAAACAACTGCACTTAAAGCTTTTTGTTGATAAGAAAGACGTGTTAGCCGTACTTCTGACAGGATTTCATAAAAGCTGTCGTTGCTCTGATTGGTTGTAGGTCTGTCTAATTGTGTCCAGAGGCATTTTGGTCTGCGTCTGTTGATAACACCCCTTGGAAATCATTTACAGTACATCTGCGAATTAGTCTGGCGATGCCAGGCTAGGATGGCACAGTGTCGGGCTTCAATGTAAGTTTTGTGGCAAAACACATGTTTTTTAACATAGCTTGCAAAATTGGGATGCACTAGCTACACCTGGCTTCTCCTTTTCTTCTTCGTCTCTGCTCTACAGTAATGGAGGGTGGCAAACAATGCGTATAGGTGCATACCACCACCTACAGCTTGGCTAGCATCACCCCGCCCATTAACGGGATTGGTTCCCTGCCTGACTGAATCCGTTTTTTTTAGACTGTCCTTGGTACACTGCAGTTTCAAAGCAAACATGCTCAGCCATGGCATTGGCAGGTTTTTTCACTCCTGATATGTCTTGTAGCACATGAAAAACACCACATGGACACGTTAACAAGGTTACAAACTTGATTTTCACTGGAGGGGGTCTTTAAGACAACTTTAAACCGAAGTGACCGCCTCATCCGATTTGTCTGATCCCATTTATCTGTGGAAACAATGGTTCACGTATGGCCTTAAAATCGTATAATACCTGTGTTTGTTGATGGTTTTGAGTACACAGACAGCCTAGTAGTGCAGGATGTTGAAAGTTGAACAGCTTGTGTGTGTGTGTGTGTGTGTGTGTGTGTGGGGGTTGAGGTGTGAGGGGTGCTCACAAGTCAGGATCATCTGTTCCTGCCTTCCTGCTGAGGTCACATCAGCGCAATCTCTGTGCTTGGGCAGACTGACCTGACTCGTACCCTCTTGTCGGTCCAAATAGGGTCTAAGCTGTCTGGCCTCACCATATGCTGGCTAACACAACACCTCTGCCACTAAGGGTCCATTCACCCTTGCCTTGGAATGGATGCCTGTATTAATCAGAATTATAATTGTTATATGTGTTAGGTCCAATCTGTCAAGGACCTTGGAGTAGGCATTCACATAGGATCTGTTACATTATATTAGACATTTTAGGCATTTAGACACTTTTCTCCAGCACAACTTACAATGGTTGAGCACAGATTGGCTTTTGCCAGCTTCAAACATGTGGCTTTTCCCTTAAATGACACGTTGTCTACCCATTAGACCACCCTGACATTCCTCAGGCCCCTCTTACTGATCCTATCAATTCTGATATACTGTAATAGCCGCAATAGTTGAAAGTCAGCAATCCTTTTCTGGGACTATTTGAGAATACAGGCCTTGGGGACATATTAGGTTATCCAACTAAAATGATTGTAACATATTAACCCAGCACCCTGCACATTCTGTATTCTCTATATTATAATAGTCTATATTACTTTTGCTCCTTTACTCAAAGGTCAGATAGAAATACTGAAGTTACCCAAAGCTAAAACTCCCAATTACATTCAGTAGGCGCTGTTATGAAACGAAAAACAAAGCACATGTTTTATACTATACTGTATACCTGCCATTGGTACAGATGAGATGTGAGTGTGAGAGAAAATGGGTATTTGTTTTACCTACTAATGCAAATCTGATGTAAGCGTATTGGTATAACCCACTAAATGGGATTCACAGAAGCGTCAGCATATACAGTAGTTCCAACAATAGCATGTCTCAGTGTATCTTAAGTTGCTGCCAAAGAATATCGCTTAAAGTGGTCTTTTAAAGTTCTGACTGGGATGCAAGGTTGTGGGGGAAGGGAGGGGGGTGAATGGGTTTACGTCTTCTCATCTGATCTTGGCATTATGGAGTCAAGCTTGTTTTCTTTTTTTCCCTCCTTTGCCTCACACGTTGCTCCCACCATCTGGCACCAGGCTTTGAAAACCAGGCCAAGTCTCTCCCACCAGAATGGCATGAAAATATACCCACATATACCCGCCTGTCCTGTCGTTCGCTCTCAAGTCAGCCACAGACTACAAGCAATGAGTTGGTTGGTGTGTTGAATGGAAGAGAGAGGGATCTAATGGGTCAGTTGAGGCAAAAAAAAAGATTATTTCTAAGGGTAGTGATGATATAGTGTGAAGATATTTCTCTTGAAAATGCATAAAGCTGAATGAAAGGTTTTGTGTTCAGCAGATGTAACAGGGTCTCCATGTATGGTTATGAAATCAAATTAAACAAATATTTCAACAAGTACAACTCTAAATTATGGTGACAAGGCTACAATTCCTGAGTTTTATGGTATCCAATCAAAAATTTATTTTCCATAGTAATGCATAAGCAGAGTCGTTCTTTTCATCGGTGTCAGAGTAGAGGAGAGAGAGAGAGAGAGAGAGAGAGAGAGAGAGAGAGAGAGAGAATGAGTTTTGTGTCCACTCCTCTGGTCCTGACATTACAGAGTCAGGCTTGAGACAGAGAGAATGGAGGAGAGAGTGGGTCCAGAGCTCCAGCGACTTGTTTGTGTAGTTAACTTTCTGCTCCCATCAGCTTGGAGGAACTCCACTGACTCCCTTCTGGCCGAGGCCAGGGTCATTTGCATAACCTATTCCCCTCTCTCACTGCCAGTTGCTTTGGCCTCTCCCTCCCTCTCGCTGTTTACACAGTGCAACTGGGGCCATGTTGGATGGGCTCCACTGCTGTGCCATGTCGATTACCCTGTCCATGGCTGGACTTTAATTGCCTTGGTTTTATGCTGGGTCAGGCTCTGTGCGATACACACTCCTTAGTAGGCCTCATTGTGACCATGACCTTTAAATTGCACCCTCTCTCACTTTTTCTCTCTTTCTGTCTCTCTCCCACTTTTCTCTCATGGTCAGAGTTTATCCACTACTCCTTTCTCTCTTGTTTGTCTCATTTATGTTTACTAGGAACTTGAGTCTTCCAGACTTTCTGCCAAAGAGAGTCTCATAAATAAGACTTATACTGTACATATATAGGCCTCTGTGTTAATACACAGCATCGTCATCAATGACCAGCACATTGACATGCTACCATTAAAATTTGCCACCAGTCACTCTGTAATACTTTGATAGTGTAACTTTGATATTGTATTTTCCATAGGTCTTTTTTTTCTTTTTACAAACACATTTATAGACAGACAGATATAGTGAGTATATAGCTGAAGTTAACCACTTTAAACATGCCATATTTACACGCACACACACATGCACGTGCACATGCACACGCACACGCACACACACACACACACACACACACACACACACACATATTTTTCGTTAAATGTCAGACGCATAGATACAGTTAGTCAGGGCACTAGGATGGAAGAAACATTGACTGGCATTCCACTGGGGAGAGAATATCAAACACAACATTGTTTTGAGACTTAAGAGAGAAAAACTCATGAGGATTGGAGTTTGTTTTGGAAGGCAATAAGCAACCCAGAACAGTGTCCACAGGAGGGAAGATGTTAATCATTTCATGTCACACATTTTCTGCAAAAAAAAAATCTTGATTATCCACATTGAGTTTCTATGTATTAGATTACAGCTGGTCATGAACTGAGGAATTCCATTCCAAAATATATCCATTATGGGGGGAAATCATCATCAAATTTGCTGAAATGACTAAAATGCGTAGATTATAATACTATAGTTGGAGTATAGTAATTTGCTCTAACTTTCCGCTACAGTATCAATCATTTGAGTAGCAATCAGGTTGTTTTTTTATCAGGGGGATATGTCATTGTGGAACTTGGAACTAATTACATCACCTGATATCAGTCTCAGAAATGTAATGAATGTCATTACAGCATATTTTATTCATTTCAAGCAAACAGTGTCAGCCATTCCAATAGTCTCTCATTGTTGGTGTTTTTTTTGTCCTGCTTAGCGGGTTGTTTCAAGCCAACAAGGCCAGCTGCCCCAATTAAAATATAGGTCTGATCAGAGCTGAGAGCATTGTTTAGAGATTTATTCTGGGGTGGCAGTATTTGGGGAGGTGTTGTTATTTCTGGAGGCATCATGGTGCCTAATTCACACAACCTGTGATGGGAAGTGCTTACTTAATAACCCCAACGATGGGACAGGGGAGGTATTTTCCCTCCACTCTTGGGAATTGAACATCCCCCCTCCCCTTGTTTTTAAACTGGAGTTATTTAGCAGAGTGGTCAATAAAGCCAGAGAAGCAAACAACAAAATGCTGGAAGGCACAATGCTGCTTTTCTGAAGGAACCACCACACTGCTTTCCAGGGATCAGTGTGCTCCGGTGGGCATGCAATCTAGTCCACTGAAAGGGATACACGTTGCTTTTTCACAGTTCCTGCGTACGTTGCCCAGTTACAACATGGGTATCTATCATTCTTGTCTGAGTCCAGGGAAGTTAGAATATCAAACATACCTTAAAAATAAATAAAAAGACCGCTGTGTATGTGCTGTCTGTCAGGAATGTTGAACAGACGAAAAGAGAGATATTATGATGTGAGTACAATGGTGATGAATGAAGAAATAGAGTCTGTACATTAGATAATGCTCCTATGAACATTTATTTGTTCATACCAACGTGACCTAGTACTCACTGTTTTTTGGATGTGTGTGCTGTTATAAACTTTTTGTGAGTACAATGGTGGAAAGGGTAGAAGTTTCTCTGCGACTCTGCCTTGCTCTCCCAGATCACTAGTCTAGTAGATGAATCAAATGAGTGAGCCGGTCCTGGCTGCTGATGTAGCGACACAGATTTAGACATACAAACTTTGTTCGATATTTGTGTGATTCACAATCCAATTGAACGTGGATTTCAAATGGTTGGCACTGCTTCACACTGACTCTGCTTTTTGCATGTTGAGAAGAGGGTTGGGAGCAGGCAGGAGCAGCATTCTGGTTCAAGTTGCTGTGTAAAAGATTAGGGTCATGCTCATTTGGGTTTCATAATGGAGTAAAAAAAAGCTTTTACATTGTAAGATTCCATTTCTGCTTTCTGCTTTTCAGATGAGAGAGATTATGAACATGCTTTAAAAAAATATTAATAGCTCAACCAACTTTTTAAAAGGTTGGCTTTCACATGTCAACACTGTGATGTAGTCTAGTTTCATAGACTCTGCATTCATGCAAAACACATAATGAGGAGAGGAGAGTGATGGAGGCAGGTAGTAGCAGCAATTGACAGGACTCTGGTACGTGTAGTTAGTTGATTGTAATTGCTTGTATTGTGTCGTGTCTAAAGGTTTAGGATGAAGGTTTAGGATGAAGTGGTTATTTTAGTTTAAGGAGAGCAGAAAGGACAGGATGAAAGAAGTATGGATACATAGATGTATGGGTAGATTATGTACATCTATTTACAGTTCAAGTAGAGTCAGTTTATGTTAGAGAACAATGAGGTAGAAAAGGACATGAATAATGGATAAAGAAATGATGTAAGAACAGATAGATGCAGTGTAAAAGATATGATTAATGATTTAACAGTATATACATCACATTTAAACCGAAAGGAAGGGAGGGGAGAAATTAACATTGATGGACAGCGGGATGGGTGGCTGTATGGTATTTACTGTTAGCAAGAAACAGAAAAAAGTAAAAACAGTAAAATACAAAAGAATGTAGAAATACTCATTTTACTCAAACATTTTGTTTAACATGGTTTTCCCACATAAAACGTTTTTTTAAAACTCTGAAAAGGGTCTGGAAGCACATCTACTTTTTCTCCCTCATTGAGAAATTCTGGATATATGAATATTCAAATATGCAAATATCACAGGCCAATGCTGCCCCATTGGGGGTGCAATACCATTGGTGAACACGGGGGCAGCATCGTGGCCGGGTGCTGAGGCGGCAACTTAGAAGG
>CABFOS010098476.1:5773-19399 GCA_900660315.1 Diretmoides pauciradiatus | reverse complement strand
AGGCAAGGCACCAACCTGCGCGTCGGGAGCAGTGAGGTGTTCAGTGTCTTGCTCAAGGACACTTCGACACGCTACCGGGAGGAGCCTCGAACCGGGAACCCTCCGATTCCCAGGCGACTGCTCTACCAACTGAGCTATTGCCGCCCCTTAGGGGCCTTAGGGGCCTATAGGGGTCAGGTCTGGTCTGGTCTGCCTCTAGGGGTCTGGTCTGGTCTGGTCTGCCTCTAGGGGTCTGGTCTGGTCTGGTCTGGTCTGCCTCTAGGGGTCTGGTCTGGTCTGGTCTGGTCTGCCTCTAGGGGTGGCTGCAGCATTCCACAACCAAGTTCTGCTTTTGCCCAATCAGTTTTCTCATATAAAGCCATCAAAGAATGGAACAGACTCCCTGACAACCAAAAAACATTTCCAGCTATCACAGTTTCTCTCATGATCTTAAAAATGGGCTCTTAGACAATCAGTCAGCACTGATTTGAGATAGATGTAATGCTGTCAAACCTGCTGTTATTGCTGTTAATGCTGTTATGTATATTGTGTATTGTGTAATTGCATATTGTGTATTGTGTAATTGCATAGGACTACAGATGGAATTTAGCGTCTCGCTAAATCTGGTGCAACCATATTCTCATTTCATGCAAATGATTAATGTCAGTCTGTCCTTTTTATACAAACCCCAATTCCAATGAAGTTGGGACATTATGTAAATCGTAAATAAAAACGGAATACAATGATTTGCAAATCCTTTTTGACCTATATTCAATTGAATACACTACAAAGACAAGATATGTAATGTTCAAATTGATCAACTTTATCGTTGTTGTTTTTTTGCAAATATTCACTCATTTTGAATTTGATGCCTGCAACACATTCCAAAAAAGCTGAGACATGTTTACCACTGTGATACATCACCTTTCCTTTTAACAACACTCAATACACGTTTGGGAACTGAGGAGACTAATTGTTGAAGTTTTGTTGATAAAGTGTGCTGTTGTCTGACAAATTGTTTTTGGAAATCCTAGAGGTCTTGTCCTCCTGGCTAAAGAGGAAAAGGACCATCCAGATTGTTATCAGCGCAAAGTTCAAAAGCCAGCATCCGTGATGGTATGGGGGTGTGCTAGTGCCCATGGGTATCTTGCACATCTGTGAAGGCACCATTAATGCTGAAAGGTACATACAGGTTTTGGAGCAACATATGCTGCCATCCAAGCGACGTCTCTTTCAGGGACATCCCTGCTTATTTCAGCAAGACAATGCCAAGCCACATTCTGCACGTGTTCCAACAGTGTGGCGTGGTAGTAAAAGAGTGCGGGTACTAGACTGGCCTGCCTGCAGTCCACACCTGTCTCCCATTGAAAACGTGTGGTGCATTATGAAGCGCAAAATACGTCAACGGAGACCCCGGACTGTTGAGCAACTGAAGTCGTACATCAAGCAAGAATGGGAAAGAATTCCACCTACAAAACTTCAACAATTAGTGTCCTCAGTTCCCAAACGCTTATTGAGTGTTGTTAAAAGGAAAGGTGATGTATCACAGTGGTAAACATTTCCTTGTCCCAGCTTTTTCGGTAATGTGTTGCAGGCATCAAATTCTTGAAAGAAGAGCCGATGCACACTCTCACAATCTTATGTGCATCGGGGGAGAGAGTCCATGAGCAGAAGAAAGAATTCCCGCACACTATCTGGTTACTGGCAAAACTTTATTAAACAACGTTTCGGTCACTCAGACCTTCATCAGGTAATGGGTCCTTCATCAGGTAATGGGTCCGTCATCAGCTTACCTGATGACGGTCTGAGTGACTGAAACGTTGTTTAATAAAGTTTTGCCAGTAACCAGATAGTGTGCGGGAATTCTTTCTTCTGTTCAAGGCATCAAATTCAAAATGAGTGAACATTTGCAAAAAAAATATAAAGTTTATCAGTTTGAACATTACATATCTTGTCTTTGTAGTGTATTAAATTGAATAAAGGTCGAAAAGGATTTGCAAATCATTGTATTCTGTTTTTATTTACGATTTACATAACGTCCCAACTTCATTGGAATTGGGGTTTGTAAATTAACTAAACTAAACTAAACTAAACATGGCACCCCTATGCCAGTGAGTTGGCATACTGTACATTCTATATCAGCCATAGGCCTATGAGCTCTAAAGCTTTAATAAATCAATTTAAACATCTCCTTGAATGAACCTTGATCCCTTATTGAATCCTTTCCAAATCTTTTCTCTGAATCATTTGTGTGGTTAAGAAATAGAATAAGAGTCCAAGTTAATGAACAAGGCCTGGATTGTTTTATCAGGCTTGAATCTTTGACCAGTTATAAAGCATTTCACAACAGGCCATAACAGAAGAGCTTTCTCTACTTTCTATGTCTATGTTGGAAGGATTACCCATTGTTCATACTCTGGGCATCTGCATTCTCGTGCTTGGTTCCAGACCTGTAAATTGCAGAATTCAATGTCTTGTAAAGACAGGAACCACCTGCCAACCAAAGCATTTGTGTCTTTCTTTGTTTGCCATCCAGACTAAGGGTGCATGCTCCCTTAGAAACAGCTTCCTACTGGGTAACCCTGTGAGAGCCCTCTAGCACCATGCCCCTCTGCCCTGTGCCACTAGTATGGGATTTTGAAGGCCAATGCCAACCCTGATATATTGAGTTGAAGCTGCAGATAGATCATTTGCATATCCATCCATCCATGTTGAGTATATTTAAATTTGTAATTAAAATTTCATGCCAAAAATGACAAGAATTCAGTGTTTCCCTGGGACAACAAAAAAATCTTTATTAAATGTGCAGAGAAACTAAAACTTAATTTCAAATTTTACAGGTTGAGTTTTACAGAATGAGTGTATTGTATGTAGCTGGAACAACTGACAATGTTTTATTCATGTTTAATGCTGCTTTATGTTTTATTCTGCATACATGTTTCTATGCTTTATGTTTTTATCTGTGAAGCACTTTGGTTCAGCCACAGCTGTTGTAAATGTGCTACATAAATAAAATTGACTTGACTTGAGTTGACCCACACCCAGGTGAAGACATAGTCTGAGTTGAGCAGCTTTGAATTAACTATAGCTATAGTTTAAATGTTGACCTAATCATAATATTTTCATAGAAATGATCTCAATGTGTCGCAATGTTAAGGTTGCTGGTGATTATGACAATGGTATTGCCAATGACTAAAAACAATGTGTGTCCAACAGGGAAAGTCCTACCCATTCAAAGGCTCCTTCCCTCCTATGTGGAACCCCTTTGCCGTGATGGACTTCAACAACCTGTGGAGGAAGATGGATGAGATGGGCAAGGAGGTAAAGAAAAACGTATCATCATCATTCACCCCCCCACCCACACACACACACACACACACACGCACACTCCCACCGTTAGCTTTGCTAGATACCCACTGCTTGCTCATCCTATCTCTCTGTTTCAGATCCCTAGAGAGGCCCCTTGGAGAGCTCCCCATGCTGAGGAGTGGGACAAAATGACCATGAAACAACTCTTTGACAAAATATGCTGGACTAGGTAGCACATGAAAATCTCTTACTTAACATAGTGCTTTTGCCAGGCTGTAAATAAAGATTTGCTTCCAACTGGCCCAATAAAAGGTGTAATAATTAGATAAAATACTTGTGTAAGATCTGATAGGTATGTTCAGGTTCTGTAGTTTCCACACACCTTTAACACATTGTACTGTTGCATTTCTAGGCGTGGAGAAATGTTCTAACTGTTCTAACCCCCTTCCCTGTCTCCCAGTGCTGCCCGCCGCTTTGCCACGCTGTTTGTCAACGTGAACGTGACCTCTGAACCCCACGAGGTGTCAGCGCTCTGGTTCCTCTGGTATGTCAAACAGTGTGGAGGAACCATGAGGATCTTCTCCACCACCAACGGAGGACAGGTGGGTCTACATGAGTGTGTGTGCATCCATGGATGTATCTGTACATGTGGGTTTTTTGTCTGTGTCTGTTCATCTGTCCAGCGTTCATTCACTCATGCAAAACAGGAGCTTGAGCTGAGAGATCCCACAGGCCCTTAAATTAGCCTTGATCCCCGTACTTAGTTTCCTCCGGATCAGCCCAGCATAATTATTGCCCTGACAAAGGCTGTTTTCTTGGAGCCCTTGGGGAACCCGTTCTGTTGCCATACTTTGGAGAGCTGAGTGTCCCTGTTGCCATGGCCACAAAGAAGGGGGACGTGTTTGGGTAATTATAGATTGTTGTTGCGAGCTCCATTGTCATTTCCTGTATGGTAGATCTCCCAATTTCAAATACATGCACACTTTTGCACAGGTATGCACATGTACACGCTGCTTTGAGCTCAGGTTTTGTTTAGAATAGAGAGCGTTAGATGAATGGTATCCTGTTATTTCATTTGTAGCCTTGGGTTTGCACACAACCTAAAGTAATGCATATGGAGACTTTAAAAAAAAGTAAACATCTCCTGGAGAACAAGAAGCATGTCTTTGATCGATAAAAATAACACCCTATATATCACCCTATTTAAATCTCACAACCAATTTCATGATGTGTTAGTTCTTAAATTTCTGGGCAGACAGGCAGCCAAAACCATCCACATGTCACAATAGCATGCACACAATGTGTTTCTGATCAGGGGAGCAGAGAGGAGCTGACTCTAACCATATGGAAAGGTCACCGTCTATTTAACTCTGTGTAACATAGCCTTGGCAGCACCTAATCTCTCTCCACCCCCTCTATCCTGTGCAAAAACACATGTTTGTGGACAAGAAATTAGGGTGGATTCAGGATACCAGCTGAGACATTGTCATTAATCAAACAATAGGATGGGGCCAAGGATGAGGCCAAGGTATTTCTTGGCACACGGGGCCTTGGAACACTGTTAACACCATGTTTCATTGGCTTGTCTCATAAATCTAAGTTTTATGAGCATTGCGGACACTTTCTCTGGATGGAATTTGGTCTACAGAGACCATCTGAGAATTGGCCAACAAGTAGAGCATAATAAGACTTCCCTCTGCAATCTGTGGTTTAGCTGAGGCTCCTACAGCGGTAGCCATCACAGAGATCATCCTGGATGATGGGGGTAATGCTGCAACAGTGATGCAGCAAACATCAAGAGGGCTATATATGTTTACTTTCTTCAGTGACTGACCCCTGATGTCTGCTCTGTTCTCCCCCCCCCCCACTGCAGGAGAGAAAGTTTGTGGGCGGCTCCAGCCAGATCAGTGAGTGTATGGCCAGGGAGCTGGGTGACCTGGTCAAACTGCAGTCCCCAGTCTACAGGATCGACCAGACCGCTGACATGGTAGTGGTGGAGACCGTGAGCAAACAGACCTACAGGGTGAGCGACTGCAACACAGACACTCCATCCTTTCCCCTCTGTTTGTCTTATTATAATATATTATGAGCGGCACTGCAACATGTACAACATTTATTATACAGTGCTACTTCTACACATACTAAGTGATGCACTTGTAAAGAAGAAGAAGTAGGTAAAAATAGGAAATAAATAAACAAGTAGAGCACAGATGAGGAATTCTCCACCTAGCATCACCTAGACAGGTAAAAAGCTGCAGTGCCATGAAGTCTTGTGACTTTCTTCCACCCACACAGTCTGGACCAGAGGGTGCTGCTTTCAACGTTGTTCTATGCTGCCACCTACAGGTTGCCAGGTGGCCTGCTGCATGCAATGGCAGTGATGTGGCTCACACTGTCCTGTGTGTGTGTGTGTATTTGTCACAGGCCAAGTATGTCATCGTGGCCACGCCTCCTGGTCTCAATCTAAAGATGCACTTTAACCCTGAGCTTCCCCCGCTGAGGAACCAGCTGATCCACCGCGTCCCCATGGGCTCTGTTATCAAGTGCATGGTCTACTACAAAGAGAACTTCTGGAGGAAAAAGGGTAAGGAGGTTGCGAGAGGAGAATGGGAGGGAGGCATGGTTGTACTAGTAATATGCTGATAAAATATATATGACTCTTTTTTTAATGTGTTGTACCCCCCCCCCTCTCTCTCAGGGTACTGTGGCACTATGGTGATTGAGGAGGAAGGTGCTCCCATTGGCCTGACACTGGATGACACAAAGCCTGACGGGACTGTACCTGCTATTATGGGGTGAATATGAAGCGCTGGTCTGCAAAATTACAAAAAAATTATAAATATTACACAGGATATGAAAGTAAAATTGCTTATTCACGTTCAGTTGCACAGTGGCAAATCTTTTTAGCGCTTCATGTTTCTCTTATCCCTCTGTTTCAGATTCATCCTTGCACGCAAATGCAGAAAGCTATCAGTGCTGACCAAAGAAGAGAGGTAGATGCATCGTGGAGACAACAGATTCATTACTACAGATTAATACTAAATGCTACAGGATAGGTCTAAGCCTAACCCTTGTCTGTTGTGTGTAGGCTGAAGAAGATCTGTGAAATCTACTCCAGAGTTCTGGGCTCAGAGGAGGCTCTGCATGTGAGTTTAGGCACACACACTAAAGCATAGTGAATACATACTCACACAACTGCAGTTGAATTACACTCATTATGGGGTACTAGTTGAACCGCTCATGACTCCATCTGTCTCTGTAAAGCCTGTGCACTATGAGGAGAAGAACTGGTGTGAAGAAGAGTACTCTGGGGGCTGCTACACAGCCTACTTCCCCCCAGGTATCCTCACCCAGTATGGCAAGTAAGTCACGCGCGCACACACATACACATGCTATGCACAGACACACACACGCACACGCACACACACACACACACACACACAGTCTTTTCCATGTTGAATGGCTATTCAGCAGCCATCTGATACCTTGCCATGGCTGTCCTCACCACAACTCATTAGGGTTTGACCAATATGTGTTTTTGAAGGCAGATACCAATGTAATACGAATATCTTTGGATGAAACTGTGGATAGCCAATATTTTGTGCCAATATTCAGTATCTTTAAATTTGAGCATTTTCATGCTAAAACAAAAGTATTTACCAAAAGTATTCAGTTTCACCAGTTTATTTTCTTGTCAATGTGGAAAAGCCTGAAACTGCATTGAGACTATGCAACAATAAAACCCACAGGAACAGGTTAGCTCCTTAAGACAGGGGGACTCCACACACCTATTCAATAGTAGGGGAAACTCTGTGATACATTAATGCATTTAAACTAAGAATACGTTTACACAAAACATTAATGAACAAAGAAAATTTAAAAAAATCCTGTGTCTGTGTAGCTTTGCTCAGAGAGAACCTCCATCATGTTGGAAGTGAACGACACTAAATGGCTGATTTTTAGTAAAAGCAGTTATAACTCATCACTTTGCTGTCTTCACCTCTCTCCAGGGTTCTGCGGGAGCCGGTTGGCAAGTTGTACTTTGCAGGCACGGAGACGGCCACAGAGTGGAGCGGCTACATGGAGGGGGCCGTCCAGGCTGGCGAGAGAGCAGCCAGAGAGGTCAGGGCACAGCCAATCACAAAGCACCACTCTTACATCAAACCAGAGTCAAATCTGGCTCCAGTCAAATGAATGGACTGAATATGTGCAGCTTAAATTAAAAAGTGTCCTGTGCTACGCATACTGTGTTGATCGTGCCTCCTGGCTTGTACAGTACCAACTGATGTCTTCTGTTGCAGGTCATGTGTGCGATGGGTAAAATCCACCAGAGTCAGATCTGGCAACCGGAACCTGAGTCTGTGGTGAGGAATCATTGTGAATTTTTATAGACAGACTGAAAGAGACTTAAAATTCAAATAAACCCTCAATCCCCCCTGTCCCTCTCTCTCTCTCCGACAGGATGTCCCCGCGCTGCCCTTTGATACCACTTTCTGGGAGAGGAACTTGCCTTCAGTGGGTGGATTCTTCAAGTTCATGGGCATTACCACCTTCCTGTCTGCTGCCACCGTTGCAGCGGGCTTGATGGTGGCCCATAAGAAGGGGTTCCATCCCCGATGTTCAATGTAAACCCTGCCAACACTCTTCATCATACTCCTCTGCATCTCAAGGGGGTGAATCTCAATAGGCCACTGTACTCTTGTAGTTCTAGTGCACCTACCTTTTGACCTGAACGGCAAAGTAACGAACTATATAGGGTATAGGATGTTGTTGAGATACACCCTACTCACTGTATATGTCATGGGACGACTGTTCAGCTCGCTCACTACACTACTGCATCATGGCTCTATTCACTGTCTATTCACAATAGAGAGAAAGGGAGAGCAACAGGCTAATTAAAGGGAGGGGGATGCTATTGGAGAGGAGTTGAAGAGACCTGTAGCCATGACAACTACAGTACAATATAAAACCAAAATAAGAGATTCAGGTTTTATAAAACCAATGAAGTGAAGGAAAAAATCTTTCTAATTAAATTGATTATTAAAAAAGGAAAATGTAACTATCACCATTCACATTCCATACCTTGCCAATCATCACTCGTGTGTTTTATTAACTTGTCATGCTCATTTTGTGTGTGTGTGTGTGTGTGTGTGTGTGCGCTTGAGTGTGTATGTTTTCATGTGTGCATGTATGCATTGACAAGCGCGCGTGTGTTCGTGTGTGTGTGTGTGTGTGCCTATGTAATATGCATACTAAGGTATGTGTGCATCCATGTCTAATTACCTCTGCTGATTTTAGGTGCTGATTTATTCTGGCCAAGCAGCTGCAGCTATAGCACTAAGATGAAACCCAGTAACGTCAGAATAGAATAGACCTGTGCCATTGTCCAATACAAACTCTTGAAGACGGTTGAATGAAACCTACATGAAGGGGTATTGCGTCTCTACTAAGCTGCTGTGTAAGGTTAATAGGCATTCCTCAGTAAAAGTAACGGAAGCATTTGAATGTATTTTCTTCAGACTAGATGACACTAAGCATTTGTTGTTATTTTATGAAAATCTTGGATATATTTGAAATATGCATTTTTTAATTTTTATTCTTTAGATGAGGCGTAATACTGTACTCAGCCATAAATCGTACCTTAAGATCTGAAAGCAGCCCAATGCTGATATGCGTGTTGTTATTGGAAGTCATTTTAGAGCCATTTACCACATTCACCAAGACTTCCCTTCTATTAACGTGCACCTGCTACATACTAGATCATATCATTTACTTGGAGAGAATCGCATCAGTTTCAATCAAGCAAAGTTTTGTTATTTTGAGACTATGTTTCCTTTCAAGGCAAAATGTTATTACCTCCTCTGAAAATAAAGTTTAGAAAATAGATGAATAAATGAAGGGTTTTGCTCCAAAATACTCTACTTTCATTTGGGTAAAAAAAAAGTCTCCTGATATTCATTCTGTCAAAAATACCTAAATGTTTTTATTTTAGCTATCATTTTGTCAGAGTAGGTGTCATTTTTGTAAAATGATGGACTTCTCATTTTGGAGTGAAACTTTAGATAAATATAAAGATGCAGATTACTACAATAATGAAGTAAATAAGAGGGTTCTACTATTAGTCCATCTGGTTTAAGTGTACGGTACTGTGTGTACAGTACATGTATGTCTATTGAGTGGATCATGCTGTTCTTGTCCCAAAGACAGATGTGTTTGTGAGTGTAGTCTCTGTTGTGCCTTAATGGATCTTGTGGTGTTTTGCTATCTTTCTCAAGTGCCTGTGTGACTATGACACTCTGCCCTTGCTGAACCCCCACCACCCCCACACTGGATGTAAGAGGTCAGATGGACCAGGTCATTGGTGTGTAAGGCATGTCCAGAAGGTGTTGTTCTTAATTTTCCCAGTAATCCCATTGCCCGTAGCCAGTGGCTGACCTGTATTACCCGACTTCCTCGCTGTTAGCTTGACCTATGTAAAGCTGGGTATGATAGAGCTCTGTTGATCAAGCCGCTAATCTCCTATCCAGTGAAGACAGGTGTGTGTGTGTGATTTGTATTGTTGTGATCGCAGTGCTTCACTATCTGTCTCATGTACCTTTGTGGCACCCACATGTGCGCTTGTTCTCTCTAGCTGCTTGGCTTCATCGTGTCAGTACCCTCTGACCCCCCAACACCCAGCATACACGGTGGTTTTGCACTTGACTCTCCCAGGCCTACTCTAGGCAAGGGGTCTAGGATATGATAGAGAAGGATTGGACGATGATGTCACTCACATTTCAACTGTCTCCGGGAAGCATGATGTTCATGTAACCATTATATTTAGTGAACAAAACAAAGCCAGAGCGCTCTACCAGTCCTTCAGAACTCCCATCACTGATCCGTCAATGAATTAGCCATCATCTGATCCTTCTTTATGGTTCTCTATAGACCATAAGACCATCAGAGTCTCCCTACAAATCCCTGTGACACATTTCTTGATGTCTTTTTGGCTTTATGATTCCTTCACAAAGCTGGTGATATTTAAAAAAAGTGAAATAAATCTTTTACTCGTCTTAAACTGTCTTTTGTGTATCATTTAGTGTATTGGTGGGGTGGAGATGTGGGTACATACATTACATTATCTTTCAGGATCAAAATATTCTAGTTCCGTTGCTGGTAACCACTTAATCAAAAGCAGCATGCAACAGATAAATTGGCAGAATTGAGCAACAGTGGAGCTCTGCCATCGCCAAACTGTGGCCAAGGGTTTTCAAAACAAATTATTCTCATTATGCTCACATTCAGTGAACTCTTCAAATTACATTTTCAAAGCAGCTTCCTATTCCTGTTGAAATCCCTTCAGCACTGTGTGTGTGTGTGTGTGTGTGTGTGTCTATGTGCAATAATCAACTCACATCAAGATGTCTGGCGCTGTGGGCCCAAGGGAGCAGAAGTTCACACACAGTAGATGCTCCTGGCCACATAATGGCAGTAGTGAGTCACCCGCAGAGCCTGTTACCTTAGAGATGGCAGGCACAGATCAAGGGGCCAGCAAGAGACAGAGGGTGCCAATGTGAAACCGTGTGTGTGTGTGTGTGTGTGTGTGTGTGTGACTTCTGCTCTGCTCCACAGGGAAAAGATGCCATCTTCTTTTATCTCCTCTATACTTAATGTATTATCCCTCTTGATATGCCATGCACATATTAAATATCAATATGAATCATTACTAGTCTGAAAGAGGAGTGCAAAACTTATGCAGTGCCATGATCTCGAGCTGAGGTTATGATGAGCGCAGCCACTGGAGGGCAGACAATAACCATTTTACACCATCAGAGGGGACTCACAGGAGAACACTGTGCATGCAACTAAATATAACATTGTCAAATAGGCACAAATGTTGTTTTCCTTACACTCTCATATTTTCTAACACACACACACCCACACACACACACACACACACACACCCACACACACACAGATGGAGGTGTAGTGCCAGTAATCCTGACATGGGGTTAGTCATGTTGTCTCTGGGCTGGTTTTGCTGGTTGACATATGGCACTGATGTCACTCTCATCACTCCACTCTGAGCTGTGATAGCCAGAGGGTTGTACAATCCCAGATTGACACATCAGGCTTAATCACTGCAACTGCTTTCCAGCAGCACCAAGCTGCAACACTCTCACAGCATTATGCCTTTTATTTGGCAAAAGGGGGTTGTATAAGATGACTGCAATACAGAGCAGCTTCATAGGCAGTGGTAGTTTTAGGGTTGAGGTTATAGTTTTGTATCTTGCATTTGCATGACACACACACACACACACACACACACAACCTTTAGACACTGTCCTCCCTTTATTAGAATACAGCCCTGCTCCTGGCCCCAGTGCAGTTTGCTGTGATATGAAATCTGACACTGTCAATTTGCCTCCCAATCCATCAGACTGTGGATTGGATTCAGATGGCAGTGTTGTGAGACCCTGGACTCTGAGCAGTGGCCTAGGCAAGCACTAAACACAATACAACCACAACTCTACCCCCGCAAGTGCCCTCGACGATGAAATCACCTGCAATCTCCCATTAAACGTTCCCACTCCCAGACCTAGCATCAGATTGTTTTCTCATCTGCAGGAGTGGGCAGTACTCAGACTCCCCCCACCAGTATGACTTTCAGGGACTAATATAGCTAAAAACAACTGTCTTTAAACAGTTTGTTTCTTCTATTATGGTTGGTCACAATGTGTAAGTGAAGATTTGGATTTGTCATGGTTCAAAATACATTAGACACAAAGAGGAGGCACAATTATTCTTCATGGCCCTACAAAAATCTCATTTTTATATGCACATCACTATGTGGCTGCCAAAATAGAAGCCATGCAATCACATTTTCAGGCACAGTAACAATCAATAGGAAAGCAGGGTTCATTTCCATAATGTCAATAACTCTAGTCACACTGTCATCAGCTGTCATTTCAAAAACTGTGAGGGAGTCAGCTATCACACAATGTGAGTGAGCATATTGCAGGCAATAGAGCCATCATTGCTTCTCATCCCATCTGACCTTAACAGCAGGCCATCTATGAAACAGCAGGGCAGGCTAGAGCCATCCCAGCCGGCTGCACCGGGGGCTGAGGTGCTTGAGTGCAACCCCAACTTCTCTACTATGCTATAGGCGTCTGTCTTATTGTTCTGGGCTGCTGGGACTGCAAGATTTACAGCTAGATCCTCAATTGATTACACTGTCTTCTCTTGTTAAACAATGGTCAGATGAAGAAAACATGCCCTCCAGTTGTTCTCCACCTTATGTAACGCACGAGACATTATCCACAGACTTTTAACGAAGAACATATTCCAAGTAGGTCAGAGTGCTGAACTTTCCCTAAGTTTCTGAGCGTATGACCTGTAACAGCTGCATTCAAACGCACCTGAATGTAAAATAGGGAATAAAAGTTGAGCCTAGAAAAATAACCTGTTCAGCATATCTAGCGTAGTGTACTGTATGGGCTATTTTAGTCTGCACAAAGCTCCTGGTGCTGTGGTTGGACCATTAGCCTCAGAATGGCTCCTTGGTGACATTGACAGAGCACTGAAGAGGATTTGATCTGATATGGGGCCATCAGAGCCTGGTAATGATCAACATTACTCACTCTGTCAAAGCAGACAGACAAAAGGAAGAGCATAGGAAAAAAGTAACAGAGTTATATGATAGTAGGGGAAAGGGCACACGAGGTGAATAGGCAAAAGAGAAAGTGTAATGTAAGTGTGAAATGTAAGATCAAGAGGGGAACATGCAGAGAGATGGGTGAATCACGCATGCGGATGCTGAAGCCGGTCGTCTCTCGGCCGCACAGCCCCGAGCCTTGGGGTTCTACCTCGAGACACTCCAGTGGAGCGCTGGAGGAGAAACACTCTGACTTTACAGCGACGAAACAACCCAGCACCTACATCATCCTACTACTGTAAATAACAGGGCAAGTGACAAGTGACACGAGTCCAGCTCAAGCCCCAACACGATGGGACCATACATTCAACCACTGAATAGCCAGCATCTATCTCCTCAAGCAAGAATAGCCCAGTCGCAGGCTTTCTCTGGTGGTGAACGAGAAAGTAATCAAAGTGAATTACGCAAGGCTGAGAGTTTTAATCTCAGCCTGGCAGTATGTCACTCTCTAACCCTGTAGGCCTCTCTGTCACAGCTCTAAAGTGATAAATAAATGGGGTAAATAATAAATCTACCCTAGACCGCAGTGGGAGGGAAGGAAGGAGGGTCTGTGAGTTCTAATCCCTAGAGTGAAATTAAAGTAAAAGTGGAAAAAAGTGAAATGCAGTAAGTCAGACCCAGAACCCAAGAGAGTTTCTCCA
>CABFOS010098439.1:0-12599 GCA_900660315.1 Diretmoides pauciradiatus | reverse complement strand
TACCGCTTAATCCTCCACAGAGGGTCGCGGGGGGCGCTGGAGCCTATCCCAGCTGTCATAGAGCGAAGGCAGGGTACACCCTGGACTGGACGCCAGTCAATCCAGGGCTAACACAGAGACAGACAATTCACACTCACACTCACACCTATGGGCAATTTGGACTCCCCAATTCACCTAGCCCCAAATCTGCATGTCTTTGGACGGTGGGAGGAAACCGGAGTACCCGGAGAAAACCCACGCAGGCACGGGGAGAACATGCAAACTCCACACAGAAAGTCCCCACGTCCCCAACCGGGAATCGAACCCGGGGCCTTCTTGCTGTGAGGCGACAGTGCTAACCACTACAAGTTTCCCAATTTTGATATCAAGTTTCCGAATTTTGATATCAAGGTTCCCAATTTTGATATGAAGTTTCCCAATTTTGATATGAAGTTTCCCAATTTTGATATCAAGTTTCCCAATTTTGATATCAAAATTCAAAAACTTGATATCAAAATTCAAAAAACCTTGATAATTGTTTTGATTAAATGTTCAAACGGCTTTCCATAGTGAACCAAAGGCAGGGCAGAAGTGACGTCATCCCCTGGCAGCCTACAAGTCGCGTCTGAGGGCTCACTCCCCCGCCTGCAGGAGCTCGGAGGTGTCAGAAACATGGCGGAAAGCGAGTTGAACGTTGACAGCATCATTTCGCGATTGCTGGAAGGTAGCGTGGCGTTACGACATTCTCTATCGTTATTGTCGAGAAAGCAACTAAGAATTGCGCATATTTTATGTTTTTAGCGGCTTAGCGACTAAAAATAACATGTCGTAAACCTTATCTGTGTTGTTTAGCAAACGGGTAAAGCTAACCGAGGTGACGTAAAGTGCTTCTTCCTGCTCTGTTGTCATGTCGGGTCAGAACCACCACTAGCTAACACCTCTAGCTAGCACCACTAGCTAGGACCACTAGCTAACACCTCTAGCTAGCACCACTAGCTAGGACCACTAGCTAACGCCTCTAGCTAACACCACTAGATAACACCACTAGCTAGCACCACTAGCTAACACCTCTAGCTAACACCACCAGCTAGCACTACTAGCTACCACCACCAGCCGACACCACCAGCCGACACCACTAGCTACCACCACTAAGCTACCACCACTAAGCTAGCACCACCAGCTAGCACCACCAGCTACCACCACCAGCCAACACCACTAGCTAGGGCTTCTGTTCGGGTTCTGGAACGTAACGCGTGGTTGCTAAGTAACGTTACCTGGCCTTGTTGTTAGCAAAGGCAGCTAACTAGCTAGCCACCCGGAACACACACACACCCCTTTTCTTCAAGAAAGCTCACCTATAGGCGCTTTGTAGTGATGTAATCAGAGCCAGAGCGACATATAGTTGTCTAGCTCGTTATTGTATTGATTGTTGATAGTTGTGATTCATCTGTAGTGATCAGCCCCCTCCAGACTTTCTGTCCTACTTGGAGCCCATTTCCATCCAGGCCAGCAAGCAGTACCATTCCTCCTCCATCCCTCTGCTAGTTCATGTGTGAAGTGAACTAACAACCTCTTTTGATTGTGGAATGAATCAGTTATGGCATCTCAGGCCAGTGGTAAAGCTCTCTTTTGATGTATGTCAAGTTTATTTATACACCCCTTGATAATGTTGGGGTCTCAAGGGGCCGCACAAAAGGAAATGACAACATTTGACCCTCAGTGAGAACAAGGACAAACTAAAAAAAACTCATCTGCAAAGACCACGCAGAGAGGGATCCCCGTCTGAACTTGATGCTGAAGTTATGATCCCATGAGAATGGTGGCAGCTAACAAGGGGGGATGTGTTTGATAGGTTTTTCCTACAAAAAGGGTGATTTGATTTGCCTTCGTCCATGCACAGATCACAACCCGTGCAGACTGAATGCACTCATTTGCATGCTTGTTTTTTTTGTCTTCCAGTGCGAGGATGTCGTCCAGGAAAGATAGTACAGATGACAGAAGCGGAGGTGCGGGGGCTCTGCATCAAGTCCCGAGAGATTTTCCTCAGCCAGCCTATCCTGCTAGAACTGGAGGCGCCGCTTAAAATCTGTGGTGAGTACAGTGTCTGTCATCTTTCTTTTTGAATTTTTTTGTTTATAAGATTTTGTCCAGTGGGACTTGATGATTATCATACACATGTGACATGTAAGGTTTACGCAAGGGTTCACTGTGTATCTCCATCATAGAACATGTTAAAGATAATCCAAACCAAGATAGTCCAAATATTAGAATAATAATACAATATTCTGCAGCCAGAATGTCTTAGTTCAAAATGTTTAGAATCCAAACCCTTTGACAAAATAAGAGCTCCATGCAGCTGAACTCTGTAAATAGAGCAGCAGGATATTAATGGTGACTCCCTGGGGTGTTGCCCTATGTGGGTGTGTGTGAGTGAGTTTATCAGGCTTTACTCATACCACACTATATACGATGGTACAAAACGCTCACACTTTACATAGTGGAGCTGAAAAAGTGTGACTTCAGTTACAACCATCGACCGTAAACTGTTTTGAATTTATATGACAAATCGACAGTAAAGACATTTAATCCAGCTCAGCTCCCTTCAATCCCATCCATTTACTTTGATTTCATGTCTGATATTGTGATCACACTGAAACGTGAGAACATTGTCCTGCACTTGTGAGCTGAGCGTATCGTTGCCCTTCTAGGTGACATCCATGGACAGTACACAGACTTGCTGAGGTTATTTGAGTATGGGGGCTTCCCTCCAGAAGCCAATTACTTGTTCCTGGGTGATTACGTGGACAGAGGGAAACAGTCCCTGGAGACCATCTGCCTGCTGTTGGCCTACAAGATCAAATACCCAGAAAACTTCTTCTTGCTCAGGGGGAACCATGAGTGTGCCTCCATTAACCGCATCTACGGCTTCTACGATGAGTGTAAGCTGGGCATATACTGTTTATCCTGAATTGAGTTCAATTAGCATTTGCAGAAATTATTCATCCAAAGCTAGAGATCAAAGAACCAAGACCCAAATATATTATGTCAACAAGTGATTGGGAGAGTTACATTCACACCCAAAAAAGCTTTTTGTTATAGTAATGTGAGTTTAAAACTTCAGATTCATTCTCTGGAGCTGTGGCTTCAGAGTAGGGAACAGGACTTTTTCTCTCTCTCACTTCGGAAGTTCGCTAAGAGGAACTGAACCGCCTTAAGGCAAAGAAATGTATTTGATTGTGGAAAGTCAACAGTATTCTCTGTTAAAAGTCTCATCTTGTCTCTTACAAGCATTTACACGTTTCTATCGTTCTCATACCATTGTTGTTGTTTTTCCCCCAGGCAAGCGCAGATTCAACATTAAGCTCTGGAAGACCTTCACAGACTGTTTTAACTGTCTACCCATTGCTGCTATTATCGATGAGAAGATCTTCTGTTGCCATGGAGGTTTGTGAAATGGCGTGTAGCAACTGAATGTGTACAGTAGAAGGCCAGAAATGTCAGTCCTCTGCACCTGTTTGTGAAAGGAGACTGTTTGTTACTTTACTGGCGGTCTAAAACCTGATTGGAATTTCTCAAAAATATGGTTCAGAAGTAAAAACTACTTTTTTAAAACTACATAGAAAGGTGAGCTTAGAGAAGAGTGTGATAACTTATTACATCATTGGGCAATATTATTACATCAATTAAAAATGTTACAGCATTGTGAAGTGTTGTTGGTTAATGTGATGTCATTACATTGCTATGTGGTATTTTACTGAGAATCAACTTGTTTTCTCCTGTACAACGTTGTTATGCACCATGGATTTTATGTGTTGTGGCAGCTTTAATACATCCCCCGTTCCCCTCAGGGCTCTCACCTGATCTGCAGTCCATGGAGCAAATTCGCCGCATTATGAGACCCACTGATGTCCCTGATACAGGTCTGTTATCCTATGTGTTTGTGTTAAGGAACAAGGTTCAAAATCCCTGTTCCCAGACAGCAACTTTTACATTACCCAGGTAATGACAGATATATAAATCTAAGCTAAAATCAAGGAACAGTCAACACTGCTTGTAATGACGTAATATGTAAGATCACATTCATGTGCTCTTTTGTCCGTTTGTGTTGCTGACGGACTACTCCGACTCCTCCAGGCTTGCTGTGTGACCTGCTGTGGTCCGACCCAGACAAAGATGTCCAGGGCTGGGGGGAGAACGACCGGGGAGTCTCCTTCACCTTCGGGGCTGACGTGGTTAGCAAATTCCTGAACCGTCACGACCTGGACCTCATCTGCCGAGCCCATCAGGTAAGTGTGGGCTACATGGCAAATGATATCGCAGTGATTTGTGATAATATTGACATTGTGAAATCAAATTGATTTGAGACTTGTGCACAGGTTAAAAGTACAAAAACACACTAAATGTCTGACGTAGTCGTAGTTTCTCTTTCACAGGAACTATATGGTTTTGCGTGCATGCTTATCAGGATTTTGAGTTCATTCATGAAAAGCACAATTAATGAATTATCCTGTATATATGTATACGGGTTGTTTAGTTATCGACTGATTGTGTTGTTGCCGTTTAGGTTGTTGAAGACGGGTACGAGTTCTTTGCCAAACGACAGCTTGTGACGCTGTTCTCCGCCCCCAACTATTGCGGGGAGTTTGACAACGCGGGGGGCATGATGAGCGTGGACGAGTCCCTCATGTGTTCCTTCCAGGTAAAAAGTATTTTCTTGTCTGGGGAAGTTAAAGTGTGTGTTGCGCGCGGATAGTTTTCACTGTCGTCATCCTCGCTTTCAGATCCTGAAGCCGTCAGAGAAAAAAGCAAAGTACCAGTATGGGGGAGTGAATTCGGGACGTCCCGTCACCCCACCTCGTACCGCTCAAGTCCCCAAGAAGAGGTGAGCAGCTGGCCTCGACTCTCTGCCCCCTCTGTCCTCCTCTCAGTCAGCTTGTTCATGTGTAAACAGAAATTTAAGGAGTGTTTTCTTTTTTTTTGCTTGTTTGTGGGTATTTTTTTTTTATTAATATGTGACAGTGATTTTGTTTTTCATTTTCAATGCCATGATGTTGCTCAGCCCTGACTATTTCTGTTCAGCAATATGAAACCAACCTCTTGTGGAGTGGGCGGTGTGTTCGGAAAGGATGCTTCTGCCTTCAGATAGTTTCCATAGTGACTTAGTGAATGCGTGCATGCGTGTGTGTGCTTGAGATGGGTTCTTTGCCAATGTAAAAAACATATTCTTCCAGACCACAGGGCCAGATATGACCCGTCTTACCTTCTATTCTGCCAATGTTCATGTCATTGAACGAGGGCTGCAACTAATTATTTTCATTTAATCTATCGATCATCTTCTCGGTTAATCGATTAGTTGTTTGGTCCAGAAAATGGTGAAAAATATTGTTCACTGTTTCCCAAAGCCCAAGGTGATGTCCTCGAATGTCTTGTTTTGTCCACAACCCAAAGATATTCAGTTTACTGTCATAGAAGACTAAAGAAAACAGAACATATTCACATTTGAGGAGCTGAAATCAGAGAATCTGGACATTTTTTCTAAACGATTAACTGATTATCAAAATATTTGGCAATTAATTTAATAGTTGACAACTAACCGATTAATTGACTAATCGTTGCAGCTCTAAATTGAACAGTTCCTGCCATTGCCCTTCCACATATTGGCTCCAGTAATACACTGGTTCACTAGTTTGACAATGTCATTACATTCCCTTGGACTCAAGAATGTTGCTTTTTTTCTCCCCATGGAGATATTCTATTAATCAAATACTGATATTTAGAAGACTAGTGCAATAGTTAAGCTTGCTGTATGCAAGTATACACATTTGTATAGGCCACTCATTCATTGTAGCCTATTAAGTTTTAAAGGCGATAACCATCCACTGAATCTCAAAAGGGCCTTCATACAGGTGCTCCATATTAGATCAGTGCTGGTTCCATAACCAAATTGCTTCTGTGATTGATTCTTCTGTGATTGATTCTATCGAAATGGCTTTTCCATTGTGCCTGGTTTGATTTATAGAGTGGAATAACAGATTTTCAATCCTCTGTGCCCTGAGTTTGATCATTTTATTGGTTTTGAAATGGAAACAAATAGATCTAGGAAACCATAAGGGGTTAAAATCTGATTTCTGTTCCTATGTAAATCCTATTGAGTGTGTGAAAACATCAGTGAGCAGAAAAAGAATGGATGTCTTAGCATGGCAGGCAGTTCAGAAGGTGGAGACAAAGCTGCCAGGGCAACACAAGAGACTATAAGCAATGTGTACAACATGACTGTTCCTACACGTTAAGTAGGACGTGCACTTAAAGGCACCACAAGGTAGTTAAAAGTATTTTCATTTTGAGGTGGTCACAGATCACAACACCTTTATTACAGTATTAGATATTGATCGATCTTGTACATCCAGTTATTGGACCTCGCATGACATTGTAAAGAAAACTGAGCTTGTGCCCATCAAGATGAGACAGACGGCATTTTGTTGTTTGCAATATGCTAGCACATTACATTACTCCCACCTAGTGGTAATTGAGTAAAGTGAATAATTTTCATCTCACTAAAACATTTAACCGATGTATTTTTATTTATTTGAATCTCGCCTTTTGCCTTGTAAATCTGTTGGTCTTTGAGTTGGAAACAGTATGTTTACAAAAGAAAAGGTGAGATTTGTACAAGTTTGTTTCAAACCGAGTGAAATAAATGGAAGTGCTGTTGAGCCTGGTTGCTGCTTGTGTTATTTCAGATTAATCAAATGTTGATGTTACATTCTGGCTAGAAAAAAGTTCTTCCTGTATTGTTTTACACATTAAGCCTTTAAATAAATCAGATTTTTGAACGTTTATTCTAAAAAGGGTTGAAAAGTGGAAATGAAAGTTTTGCCCAATGGGATGTGAAAATGTGTTAGTGCTAAACAGAAAGCTAAGATGCTAATCTACCATCTGAATTTTCAAAAGCCCATCAGTTGAGTGCTGTGCTATTGTACAACAATACATGGTCCAAAACACAGGATCAAACGCTTTTACCGGGAATTACAAATGTATCAAAATCTTTGGATGTACAGTACATAGAACATTTGTTTAACACTAAGATTCAGCTTATTGAAATGTCCCATACCAACCATTTCTCATACATCCTGGCAACTGTGTGAAATTACTCTGAAGTTTTGTTATGATTAGTATTAACATTTCTGACTAACACACAGAATGTTCCTACACATGTGTTGCCTCTGCATGTGTGCACAGGAACTCCTGGACTTTAAGCTGTGAGGTTTGATCCACAGTAGTGTTTTGTCTCAGGTAGACTTCAGTCTGACTTCAGGGCTTGTAGCACCGACTGTGGTACTCTGCTGGCGTAGTACTGGTGGTTGCGTAGCGTAGCCAGCACCCCAGCAGAGTTCATGTGCTTCACATTAGCATCATAGCAGTACGCATTGCCATGCATATCTGTCAGTTTACCTGCAGAAGAAGAAAACAAATAGAGGAAGTAGATTAATGATTACTTCACTTCAACATTTTTTTAGGCAGCAAATGCAAAGAACAGACAACTGCACATTTCACCACCAACCACATTCCACTGTGGCATGTGGGGTACAAACAGGAAGGATGGATTCTACCTCCAGCAGCATGCAGAATGGCTTCAGGAGCACAAGTGTCCCACTTTTTACATCCTGGACTGGCAAAGACATAAGCAGACGCTTTCCCCTCAAGGAGCTGGACAATCTGCAGAGAGATGATTAATGTGAGCAGACATTCCTGAGGCCACAGGACTTTTTTCTATCATACACTCCTGATTCCCAGTCTACTGACTGTTTGCCACAGAGGATCCACCTTTTACAAAGCACCCCGTAAGTCTTTTATAATCTAATGAACAGAAATTAGAAACATTACTATAATTACTGTAAACAAGACCGGCACTGAAAAGATGGGCAGCCTCTACCGCCTCGCATCTGACACTGTGTACCACTGGGGTCGGATTTGGTGGGAAATCTGCTGGACAGCACAAAACCGGAAGAGAGTGATGTTTCAGCACTAACTGAGCTAAAACTTTTAACAGTTTCACACAATGGTGGATGAAAAAACTATCACTTCCAACATGTTTATCCTCTTCTGTAGAGCCAAAGAGGCATCATGTGGAGTGATGCCAGGGAGCAACATCCAGGAAGCACCGGGGTTTATGGGTCTGAATTTAGAGAAACACTAAAAATACCACAGGCATGAGGCAGAGGCTTCCAATCATTTCGACCATGGTCTCATTTGTTTACAGTCATTATACCGACGCACTACAATTAATTTGATGAGGATGTACTGATATTTACAATTGGAAGACTTGAACTTGTTGTGCAAGTGGAAAGTCGGCTGTATGAAAGATCAAGATCCTATATTTTACAGTTTAACATGTAACGTGTCATCAAACTCTAAATCCACCTCACCTTATTTCCGGCTCCACCCACTCTTATGACCTCATGCGGCTCCATGGCGTCCACGGAGTCCGTGACTAGCTTGTTGCTATGGGACCGCGTGGTGGTGACGATGCGCCTATCACCTGGGACTTCCTGCAGCTGGAATCCAAACGCCCCCAGCCCCAGCATCCCCCACATGGTTCTTCCCAGGTCCGCCCCTGTTCCGAGCTGCGCGAGACAAGAGATCGGGTTAAACGCGGGCGTGGCAGACCTGAAAACGAAGGCTTCCGGGATCATTCGGGTGCGTCTGTACCTGGTAGTTGTAGAAAGGCTGGTTGATGACGCCAGCGATGGCTCTGCCTCTGTGCGCGATACCAATGAGTACAGTCACATTGTCCAGGAGCCCTGAGAGCAGATTAAACCTAGATGTTCGCTTGAGGGCACTTAACAAAAGCAAACACTTTAATTGCACTAGGCAAACAGTTTCTACTGTGACGGGTCATGATAGCATGTGGATGCAGAACACAGACAAGACAACTTACAGGGTTCCCACTCTTTTTGAGAAATCATTTTCCAGGACTTTTCCAGGGGTTTTTCTTGACAATCCAGGACAGCACTTGCTCACAAACGGTCATATAATTTACCGGTAGGCCAAGTATCGACACAAAGAATGAAAATAAGTGCAAAAGTGAGCAATTTATTGCTACACACAGTGAACGTATATAGTGAATGTGACGAGGAGGCGCCACCGTCAAACATGACATCCTCACGTCAGAGAACCCGTAAGTTAAATAGAAATAAAAATAATTTCCCCCCCCAGGATATTTGGTCATTTTAGTCATTTTTCCCAGGTTTTCCATGACTGGAAATCTAGTCTCTGAATTTCCAGGTTTCCCAGGATGAGTGGGAACCCTGACTTATGAGCTTTAACTAACACTGCTGCTAGGTTGTTTTTTTAAAGCAGCGTCCCTTCTATCTGTCACCATACAGAGAGTTGTGCCGAGGGGCAGAGAGGCGTCCGACCCTGTGTGTCGTATCTGGGCCTCATCTGGGAGATGGAGACACCTCCACACTAGTCAGTAGGGATAGATAGAGGGAAAAGTGAAAGGGAAAGTGCCGGGTCAGCCCCCATGCCCACGAGTCAGAAACGCAAGCAAAATCATCCACATAAACCACATAAACCCACATTCTTTTAAACTTTGGGCATTGTGAAGCCATTTGAGACTAATGGTGATTAAGGGCTCTACAAATAAAATGTGATTGATTGAAATGTGAAAGAGAGACATTAAGAAGAGTAGATTTAGGTACAAGGTTCAAGGTGCAATATTAGTTGCAGCGGCTACAACAACATGCTGTAAAGCCAGAATGTGATAGCAAATGGATGTGTTCTTCTATAAACGTCACCCAGCGGAGACAGTTCAATGCCCACTGAGCTACAGGACCAAGAACTGAATAGTCCATCATGAGGTGTTAGCCGACAGGCCCACAAACAAACAGTATCGGGTGTGTTGTGTCACAGAGCACATTCAAACACACATGGAGAGAGAAAAAGAAAACACTTTTAACAGCTTACCTTCAGTATATTCCTTTGTGCCATCCAGGGGATCAACCCACACAACTAGCTGAGAGGTAAGAGACAGACGTCATTCAGAAGTAGCTGCTGCATCCAGACACCCTGCAGTATTTATTCATGATGCATTTCTCCCCAGGTGCTGACAATGTCACACTACCTATGCTACCTCATGTGCATCGTGTTCCTAAAGCTCTTGGCCGTTACCTCCTCCTCTTTCAGGCCTCTGTATTCTGCCGGACAGGTCTTCTGGAGGATCTCCTCGGCCTGGCCATTCTCGATGAGGTCTTCCTTAACCTCTTCGGCGGGAAGTTCCTATTTGACAGGGATGTTGATCAACTTCTAGCTTTGAGGTATCATTACATATATGAGAGAGACAGAGAGACAGACAGACAGAGAGAGAGAGAGAGAGAGAGAGAGAGAGCTCCCATGGGACCCGATTTGATCAAGAGAAAACACAATGTTTTCCATACTGACCTCCTCTCCGATGACGGTGATCTTGGGGAAGCGTTTGTACAGAGAGGCACAGATGCTCTGCTGTGCGAGTCTGTCGGCCAGGGTCTGCAGATCATTAGCCCCAGTCTGTGCATGGGGAAAGAGAAAGGCTGAAACCAGTCCACCTCAGTCCATCTTCTGTTTGATTACTCTCTGACTTCAGTCCCACCTACACCCAGCAGTGTAGACACACGCTTCTGTCCTATATAAACAGCAGAGGTGTGGAATCCAGTCAGACATGAGTCACAAATTTGATGACTTTAGACTCGACAGAATCCAAAAAGACTTGAGACTCGACTTGGACTTAAAACACTTCACTTGGACTTGAGCATTTTGACTTGAAAAGGCTTGACACCTTCCCCCCAAACCCAAAGGCATTACATTTGGTGAAGGGCGCATTATGACTTGTTCAGGACTAGAAAATCAAAAGTTTAGGACTTGGGACTTGAGACTTACTTGTCACTTGCAAAACAATGACTTAGTCCCACCTCTGATATTCAAATATAAAATAAATTGGGATTTGGGTTCCTCCAAAAGTAATGTAGGGAAATACGTTTTTAAAATGAAATCTACCCTGGGATTTTAATACCAAAATGGAGATATGATGCAATCCTACCTTTTCCACAATGCCAAGGTCTCCACTGTGCAGCACCTTCCTCACTATGGCTCCGGCCTTTTCCGCCACAGAATGGGCAGAAGCCAGCAGGCGCATGAGCACCGCAGGACTCCCAGACATGACTAGTGGAAAGATTAGAAGAGAGTACACATGTTGACACAGCTAACGCCTGCTTCTACACGCCTGGAGGCAAATGCATATCCTGAGCAGAAAACTATGCGTCTGGATAGAAAGTACAGTACATTCTGACTACAGTGTATACCCGGTATGCAGCTAAACACAAACCCCAGGAATATCTGCAAAGTAATAACTAAAGTCTAGATGATACTTACTGATGCTACAGCAGCAGAAAGCCAAAGAGCTTCGTTGTCGCAGGTTGACTTTGTAAAACGCAGGAAGCGCTTTTGTGTCCGAAGATAGTGAACTAGCGAGATAGTTCACGTCCTACTGCAAGTCTGGAAATCTTTGAATAGTCGGCTAGCAGGATAGGTAGGTAGTAATGTGTACAGCAGCTAATTTATGCGGCAACCCTCATGAATATGCATGACGAGGGTCTGACGTCATAATGCGACCTATGCAGGACAGGAGCACGTGTCTTTTTCTTCTTTTTTTACGGTTTTAAAGACACGGCTAAAGGTCTGTCAATGGCATACAAAGTCATTTAAACATGACACTGTTTAGCTCATTAGTTCACACCCGGTACATGACCCGGTACCGTCCCGGTCACACGACGGAAGTAGGAGTGAAACTTGTCGTTTGCAGTAGCGGAAGTGACGTCATCACGGCGGGGGGAGAGGGGAGTTTCCTTCACGGGCCTGACAGAAAGATGCGAGAATGTGGGTGGAAAGTATGGAGTCAAGGTGAGGCCAGTAAGCATTGTAAACATAAGTGAAGAATCGTAAACAAAAAAAAATTTGGAAATGTAAGTGAAGTATTGTAAACAAAAAATATAAATTGTAAACGTAAGTGAAGTATTGTAAACAAAAAATATAAATTGTAAATGTAAGTGAAGTATTGTAAACAACAAAATATAAATTGTAAACATAAGTGAAGTATTGTAAACAAAAAAAATATAAATTGTAAATGTAAGTGAAGTATTGTAAACAAAAAATATAAATTGGAAATGTAAGTGAAGTATTGTAAACAAAAAATATAAATTGTAAACATAAGTATTGTAAACAAAAAAATATAAATTGTAAACATAAGTGAAGTATTGTAAACAAAAAATATAAATTGTAAACGTAAGTGAAGTATCGTAAACAAAAAATATAAATTGTAAATGTAAGTGAAGTATTGTAAACAAAAAAATATAAATTGGAAATGTAAGTGAAGTATTGTAAACAAAAAAATATAAATTGGAAATGTAAGTGAAGTATTGTAAACAAAAAAATATAAATTGTAAACATAAGTGAAGTATTGTAAACAAAAAATATAAATTGTAAACGTAAGTGAAGTATTGTTAATAAAAAAATATAAATTGGAAATGTAAGTGAAGTATTGTAAACAAAAAAATATAAATTGGAAATGTAAGTGAAGTATTGTA
>CABFOS010098415.1:35230-48863 GCA_900660315.1 Diretmoides pauciradiatus | reverse complement strand
GAAACTTGATATCAAAATTGGGAAACTTGATATCAAAATTCGGAAACTTGATATCAAAATTGGGAAACTTGATATCAAAATTCGGAAGTCCTTTTAACATTTAATCAAGTTTTGTTGATATCAAATGATATCAAAATTGGGAAACTTGATATCAAAATTCGGAAGTCTGATATAAATGGTAAGCCCTTTTAACATTTAATCAAGTTTTGTTGATATCAAAATTCCCAATTTTGATATCAAAATTGGGAAACTTGATATCAAAATTGGGAAACTTGATATCAAAATTCCCATATCAAAATTCAGAAACTTGATATCAAAATTGGGAAACTTGATATCAAAATTAAAAAACTTGATAACAAAATTCAAAAAACCTTGATATCAATTGTTTTGATTAAATGTTAAAACGGTTTTCCATAGCCTTCTGGTGGGCGATCCACCTCTCACTTCCGGGTTGGCGCGTCACTGGCGCGTGTCCACCTCTAGAGGGCGCCAGCATCAAGGCCACTAGTGTTGTTGTAAAAGGTCGATTGCCGAGTCACGGATAGTTGTTGTTCAACAAGCTTGGCCCCGAGTGGGCACAACGTCCACTACCCGGCGGTGTGAGGAGACGCTGCGAGGTGACAGGTAGAGAAATATCACATTATATTCCCATTTTAACCGTTAAGCTGAGCGTGGCTAGCCGAGGTGTGCGGGGCTTAGCGGGCTTTGCTACCGTCCCTGCAGCCACCTCTGTTGTTGAAGGTGAGCTACAGCTAGCGACAGTCTGCCACCTTGTGACTGGACCCTCTGAAACGCGTGTCAGGACCGGTTTCTTATTCCATTTCATCGTCTCTTGCTATGATTAATGATTTGCCTCGAGAAGTGGGCTTGTGTTTCTGTTACTACCCCGTGTGCCCCATATGCCACACAATGTCAGTCAGTGAAAACATGTCAGTGAAGTTCACAGCCCAATATAGCAGCTGGCTAGTGTGGAGGATGGAGGGGAGGGGGGGCACCTGTTTCTGTTTAGAAAAGACTGCAGCTTTTCCGCCATAAGGCCCTAGCTGGATAACATTTACTCTACTCATAGGATGTTCTGGAATGAGTTACATTGAGGCTTGGCCCATATCTCAAGTTGTATCTCTTGCAAAATGATGTGTGCCTCTCCCCAGCTGCAGCCATGGTGTCGGTGCAGAGCTACTGTGAAGTCAACTCCTCCATTTCCCAGACCTGGGTGGATGAAGGCATCTCCCCCTGCTTCTACTTCACCTTGGTCCCCGCCGTCCTGCTCACCATCTCCTTCTTCCTCGGCACCATCCACTGCATATGCTACCAGCGATATGGCACCGCGATGGAGCCCAAGTTCATCCCGCGCTCCTGCCTCTATGGGCTTCAGCAGACCGTCTCCTTCCTTCTCCTGGTCCAGTTTCTGGGGGGAATGGTATGGCGGGTCGCCGTCGGAGGGGAGCTGCCTGGCTACGTGGTGCTGTATGGTTGCTTCTCAGTGCTGGGCTGGGGATGGGCCATAGCTCTGCTCAAGGTGGAGAGACACCGGGTCCTGGTGATGGACCGGACAAGGGGCCACAGCACCGTTCTGCTGCTGTTCTGGGCTGTGGCCTTCTCAGCAGAGAACCTGGCCTTCATCTCCTGGTACAGCCCTCACTGGTGGTGGGGACTCGAGAATCAGCAGCAACAGGTGAGAGAGAAAATCCAGCCTCATCTAAGAACCATCCCAGACTAGTAGTCATAGACTGGAGACTACTCTATATAAGATATGGGATTTTCAGCTTGATAGTTTGTGTGTGGTGACCTATTTTTACAGTGACCTATTTGTAGTGTGGGTCCAGCTTGCTGCAGTAAGATCATATTTAGTGCTTCAGTGGATTTCATTGTACTGATGTGCAGTTTGGTCTGCAGTGTGAAATCTTTATTTCCATTCCTGTTTATTCAGCCAAGTCAAGTTTAGTTTAAGTTTACCTAAAGCCACACTAACCACACTGACTTCACAGTCACACTCTCTACTGGTATTGAGCCATTATAAAGCAGCATTCACTATCAGTTATGTTTGAATTGTATGTGTATCTTTGCAATCTAATGGACCAAAGGTTAGTTATTAAATAAGCATGGGTGTGTTAAATAGTGTGAATGTGGCGCAACAAAGATGCATGACTCGACAGGACTGAGAGGAAGTGTGACCCTAGATTTGCTGAGTCATTGCCCAGTTGTTCATAGACCAACTACCACAGTATTAACCAATCGCATTATACAACCAAATGTTGCTCCTCCCACTCTGAGTCAGCTGCAGTAAGGCCAGCATGGTGTTGACAGAATTATCAGCATGGCTTGAGGTTTTAAGAGACTCATGTTCAGTGTGATACTTGACTGTGTCTGTGTTTCCAAACGTTTTCCCTGTATTTTACTTCATTTTCAGTCTTCATCTTACATCAAACAATGTTTACAGACAGTTGTACAGTGTAGTATGTTCTTGTATAGTATATTGGTTTGGTATAGTATATTTTATTATAGGTTGGTCATGTTTAATGTAGACTGGATCTAGATAAGTAGATGGGCTGAAACACAATCCAGTTACTCTCATCCTGAGGGGTCCATGTTGTTTAGTCATGTTTCTCATGTCCAGCTATTAACTCCACATCTCTCCACAATCACTTCCCCGTGGCGTCCGTATTAATTTGCTCTTTAATTCCCTGTAACCCCTCAGGTGCAGTTTGCCCTGTGGCTGATGCGCTACATCGGCACCGGGCTGCTCTTCTTCATTGGTCTAAAAGCTCCAGGGTTACCACGGAGACCGTACATGCTGCTGATCAACGAAGACGAGCGGGATGTAGAGCACAGCGGACAGGTCTGCCGAAAGATCACAGTCCTACAATACTGCAGCCTATTTTTACACAACCCCACAAATCTAAAACTGTATTGTAACCCTCACTGAAATGAACCCATATTTTTGAAGGACAGGATTTTCTGGGATTTCTATGCCAGTCTATTAACTTGACACACCAGATGGTTTGTTGCACAGAACCATCTGGGAAGTCGTCATTGGAAACTGTTTGGAAAAGGGGCAGGCACTTTCAAAACATACTTGGCAGGCGATTGGATGAACCATCTGTCTATCACTGTCTATCACGGGCTAACTTAACTAACCACTTGCCAGTATAGGACGCTGATTGGTCCAATGCTGATTGGTCCGATTTGGCCACAAGTGCATACCTTGAAGTCTGCCGAGATGGATTCTCGCGTGTGATCATGATCTTGCAAATCCAGCTGCCGCGCAAGGTTACCACTCTACAGTATGCCACTGCCATTGACACCTCTATTTGGCAACAATAGTCTAAATTGCACTTGTCAAAAACACCCTTTATGTCTGTGGATCCCATGTTAAAAATAAATCTGTTCTGGTAGCTCATCTGGCTAAGGCACACATGAGGTACCTGCCTCATCCTGGGTTTGACTCTGACCTGAGACCTTTGTCGCATGTCTTCTTCCCTCTCTCTCTCCCATCTTAAATGTTCCTCTCTAATGTAACAAATCAAGTAAAAGCAAAAATACCATAAAATCTTTTCAAACATAGGTTCTTTTCTATTCTATTTCCCAACACCAGCCCCTTGTTTTGTGGCACAGCAGAAACTGACAGGATTCAGTTCTGCTTCACTGTTGTCTAATCAGCTATATTTCACTATTCTTGCCTCGTTTGGGTAGAGTAGCAGAGAACCAGTCCACCTATCAAGGTTTCAGTAAAATAATTCCATTGTATTCTATTCATCTCTACTGTACTCTCCTCTCTTTAAGCATTTGATCTTGTATCTCTCTATCCCAGCCCCTGTTGGGTCGAGCAGAAGAGAACCAGTCTACCTGGCAGGGTTTCAGGAAGAAGGTGGGTCTGCTGGTTCCCTACATGTGGCCCCGGGGCAGCATCTTCCTCCAGATACTGGTCGTCCTCTGTATGGGGCTGCTCGGAGTCGAGAGGGCTATTAATGTCTTTGTGCCCATCTACTACAAGAACATAGGTGAGAGACTGACCTTTTCACCGAACCTTTAGAGCGACTTCTCAAGCAGTGGGATCTATTTACACCACATGGTGAATCTACTGCTGTGTTCTAGTGAGCCTGGGTCTCAGGAGAAGACTGCTGTGTGCAATTTGGGACGCAGATCGAAATATCTGAAGAACCTCTGCTATCGATCGTCTTAAACCATCTTAAAGCCCTCTGCTGTTTTCTCATTCACATTTCTGTCTTTCTCCCTTTCTCAGTGAATGAACTGACCGACGGCAGCAGCTGGAACACTCTGGCCACGACAGTTTGCATTTACGTCCTGTTCAAGTTCCTGCAAGGTGGAGGGTCAGGTAGGGTTGATCATTCTACAACGTTTGTGGCTTTGTCTTCAGTCTAGCTTTGACTTCTCGTGTGATGAGGTTGGTCAATCACTTTTCACACTCCCGGCTTCTCCTCCTCCCAGGCGCATCGGGGTTTGTCAGTAACTTACGCTCTTTCCTGTGGATCCGGGTACAGCAGTACACCAACCGCGTGGTTCAGGTGCGTCTGTTCGCCCACTTGCACTCCTTGTCTCTGCGCTGGCATCTGGGCCGCAAAACCGGCGACGTCCTCAGAAGCATCGACCGCGGGACCTCCTCCATTAACAGCCTGCTCAGGTAAGATCTGTCGAGGTACCTTGACATTTTGATGGTGGTGTAGAGTCGTTTAGTTTTACCATTTGTAGGTAAAACTGACTTTCCCTTTGTCTCCACAGCTACATAGTGTTCAGCATCTTCCCGACCATTGCTGATATTGTCATCTCCATCATCTACTTCATCACTTATTTCAACGCTTGGTTCGGCCTCATCGTCTTCGTCTGCATGGGCCTCTATCTCAGTGAGTAGCGGTATTCCAGGAAGTCCTTAATTTGGGTAATTTTCACTGGAGTCCAGAATCAGATCATCATCACTGTAATCGCCGAGTACAATAAATATACAGGAATTTGATCCGCTGACATTGGGACAATGAGACAGTAGTGCAGTGAGACAGTGGGCCATAGATGCTCTATGTAGGAACAAAAAGCATTCATACAGCCTGCAGTGTATTGCAACCAAAGGTGATAGGAATTGGAATTAGAAGTTTAGCAAGTTGTACTACCTTCTTTGGATCAGTTTGGAGAGCGTCAACAGTTTAGTTCACCATAGGCCTTGATACAATGTTCAAAATGTGAATGGAATGAGCCATAATCGCCTGTGGATATGTCCTCCAGCTCTGACCATCATCATCACCGAATGGAGAACCAAGTACAGACGAGACATGAATTTACAGGACAACAACGCTAAATCCAAGGCCGTGGACTCCTTGTTAAACTTTGAGACGGTACGTTGAACGTTGAGCCTGTTTGTTACTTGAAAAAGTTGCAGAATGGCTCCCGGATACTTCCAAGATATCACATTCTTTTTCCTTTTTTTGTCTTCTTAACAGGTGAAGTATTACAATGCAGAGAACTATGAGGTCAACCGTTTTGAGGATACCATCTTGAAATACCAGGTACCATTTATTCTATATGTACTTATATATTTATTATACCAAGCCTCCAAAGTAATGTTTATAAGGCTGCACTACGCTAGCATGGCTTATGGATTCATACCATGAATGGCTAAGCAGCTAGCCTTCCACTGAAGCTCACTATATCACTTTCTGTAATTGCAAGGAGAGGAGACAATGTAGATTCATTCCAAAATACCTGTTGTCACTACTCCATGCATCCATATTGCTTCTTGTCTCGTCCTGTTCTAGGCGTCGGAGTGGAAGACGCAGGCCTCCCTGGCCTTCCTGAACCAAACCCAGAACCTCATCATCGGATCAGGCCTGCTGGCCGGCTCCCTGCTCTGTGCCTACTTCGTCACTGAGGGAAAGTTTCAGGTACTGAACACAGAGTCTTCTATGATGGCTTAATAAGAAGTGATGTTTCACATTTCTAGAAGATACTCTTTTGTAGCATGCATAATTTCTCCCCTATTATCAGTCGGCCTCTAAATACGTTGATAGTAATTTTGAAGGATTTGGAATAAAGTCTCTATCTTCGTTCCGGCAGAAATCCCAGATCCAGATCACCACCAAAACCTAATCCATTGTTCCTTGGCTCAAGGCCTATCTTTCTCAAAAGTATTTGAGACATCTTGCTGACAGCCAGATAAACTAAATAACTAACATATCATACTTGGCAGAGGTAATGAGTTTTAATGTACTCGAATGCTAGTTGATGAAGTAAACCCTGTAATCCTCCTCTAGGTTGGAGACTTTGTTCTCTTTGGCACCTACATCATCCAGCTGTACACCCCCCTCAACTGGTTTGGAACCTACTACAGGTAAGAGAGGTAGAAATGGGTTATGCATCTGTCCTTTTGATTGGCTCTCGTTTAACATAAATAACTTGTTTCTCACCCCAGAATGATCCAGAATTCTTTCATTGACATGGAAAGCATGTTCAAACTATTCGAAGAAGAGGAAGAGGTACATTTAAAGCTAACCCATATTTAGTCTGTGTTTTCATTTAGCCCTAATATTTTATTCATTATTTCATGTTTTTTTATGTGTTTGTTCCCTTTTCACAGGTGAAGGATGAATTAAATGCAGGCAACCTTCTCTACAAACTGGGAAAAGTGGAGTTTGAGAATGTTTATTTCAGCTACATAGATGGGTTGGTTCACTTTTCTTTTCAATTAATTTTGCGGATAGGGGAGGAAAGGTAGCACTTCTATATTCTCCCATGCAGAGAATATCAGGATGGAAAGTTATTCTAGCCCAAGGACGGTGCACTTGGTGGCATAAACCAAATGTTAAAATCCTTGGCGGCAGCAAATTGGCCGGAAAGGATGGAAATGAATTCTAGGAGAGAAAGCCTTGTGCATCAAATTGGCAAATGTGAGCAGAAATAAAACCAGCAACTTTCAGTGCTGCCAGAAACAGTCAGTGTTGTGGTCCAATATTTAATATGCAGCAATCTGTTTACGTTACAGTACTCACTGTGACATTGGAGGATGCATATGAAAGGAAGCGTTCATAGCCACTACTAATTTACTCAGGGAGTTAGGGATTCATGAGCAGGGATCACCAAGGCCGCAAAGGCAGCTTCTGAAGTGAATCTGCCTGGAAAGAAAAAGACACCAAAGTATGGGAATCTATCTCATGATCAAAACATGATGCATAACTATGGCATAACTAAGTGACAAAGACAAACAGCATTCTCAGATCGTGGTGTTTGTTTTGCTGTTTACTAACACAGATTTGAAAACGTCTAAGCTAGGTTTCTATATTGGCGCTTGTCTAAATTACAGAAGGTATAGTTGTATTGGTAAACATTTTTTACTTCATTTATTTAAATTGTTTAACAAGATTCATAATCCTCCTACTTTGCTTTGTTGTTCTACAGGAAGGAGATTCTCCAGGATGTGTCGTTCACCGTACAGCCAGGACACACGGTCGCCCTGGTAAGTCTGAGGAACGATTTGAAGGCATTTTGCTTTGTGCTCATTGGCACAGTTAAGCAGCTGAGTTTTTAAGGCCATGCGGTCGTTCTTTGCCTATTAATATCCCCAGGTAGGACAGTCCGGGTCTGGTAAGAGCACCATCATACGGCTGCTCTTCCGTTTCTATGACATTCAGGGTGGCTGCATCCGCATCGATGGCCAGGACATATCCAAGGTAAGTGCTTGCTACTATAAATTCCTCTGTTCAAATCAAAGCTGTGTCGTCCTGCAAGGGAAGCTTGGTTTGCAGGCAGAAAAAGCAAACAAACACAATAAAAGCATAAATCACCACAGTAGATTGTTTCTGTCTGGTGAAAACCTTGCTTTGTGATTTTCATGTTTTAAATTATAGGATTACATGCTCCTGATCAGTGCAAATCAGAAAGTAAGCAACTACATAGTTTCATGTGAAAATAAGCAATCTAATTGCAATGGGCAGAAATGAGTCCCTGGTTCTTTTGCACGAGTTTACTTAGAGCAAGGAAGTGACCAGTCGCTTTGCCTTTAAGGAAGCTCTGTTTTTGACTATTTTGTCTATCTACTGCACTAGTAATTATTGTATTTGTCTTTTCTTTGTGCAGGTGAAGCAGACATCTCTGCGAGCCCATATTGGCGTGGTTCCCCAGGATACCGTGCTCTTCAATGACAACATCCGGGACAACATTCGCTACGGCCGCATCTCTGCTAGCGACCGAGAAGTGGAGGAGGCTGCCATGGCCGCTGATATCCACGATAAAATTATGGGCTTCCCTGAAGGTAACATACAGATAAACTCTGCTGCTTTAATCACCTATAAGATATTTAGCTTTTTTTGCTTTTCATTATTGTCGTTTCAAGGATTTAGTAAATGGTCACAGTAATATTACCAGCTCAGTGGCCTTGTGGTTAGAGTGTCCGCCCTGAGATTGGGAGGTTGTGAGTTCGATCCGCAGCCGAGTCATACCAAAGGCTGTTAAAATGGTACCCAATGCCTCCCTGCTTGGCACTCAGCATCAAGGGTTGGATTGGGGTTAAGTCCCTGCGACATACTAGCGTCATGTCCAGGGGGTGTACTTGTACATCAAGCTGCCTCACGCTAAGGGATCAGGAATCAGGCTCCTGCCCCATGGACCGCACGGTTCTCAAAGTCTTACTTACTTACCTTACACAGTAATATGAATAATATAAATCTTCGCAAACAACTGCCTTGGATTTGGCTCGTCTGAGACCCACAGAACAACTGTAAGATCTTCCAATGTGCACAAACTGAGTAAGCCGACTATTTGTATTTGGCAGGTTATGATACCCCGGTAGGTGAAAGAGGTCTGAAGCTGAGCGGAGGGGAGAAGCAGAGAGTGGCCATCGCCAGAACCATCCTCAAAGCACCACAGATCATCCTGTTGGATGAGGTGAGAAGAAAAGACTCAGGGCATCTCAGGGTTACGCTCATCTTGTATTGCAAATAAATGGGCTTCCAGACACAAGTTGCCTGAGTTGCTCACCCTATGATTTAATCTAGATTATTGAGTTTTGCAATTGTTACCATATACTCTCTGCAGGCCACATCTGCATTAGACACACAGACAGAACGCAACATCCAGGCCTCACTGGCCAAAGTCTGTGCCAATCGTACAACAATTGTTGTAGCTCACAGGTGAGAGATGCATCAAGCCATATACCCATGTGTTTTTCCATTGTCCATATTTGAAAATATTCTCAAGGAAGTCAATTATCCAATCTTGTCTTTTTTTCTTTCAGGTTGTCCACTATCATTGGAGCAGACCAGATCCTGGTTGTCAGTGAGGGCCGCATAGCTGAGCGAGGACAGTAAGTGCACCTTTTTGATCTAAGGGTGTGAGTGACGTTCACTGACCACCACATTGACATACATTATTACCTTCTATCATCTTCTGCAATTAACTGTGAGTGACCTAACTTGTTCTCTCTACTTCCAAGACACGAGGAGTTGCTAGAAAAGGGCGGTTTGTATGCAGACATGTGGATGAAGCAACAACAGGCCCAGGACTTAGATTCTTCTTCAGATACAGAAGCCAAAGATCGCAAGTCTGAGAAACTACAGCCGCCGTCGGCTTCTGCAGGCGACCAGGGCCACTGATTGTATTATATTTGTATTTATGTTTTATAACAAAACTGAGGCTGGCGTCAATCTTAATTGTACAAGTTGCTACTTTATGAACACTGAATTTTCCAGCTGAATGTGCCATGAGAGGCAAAGAGACAAGGGAAGGTATGAGGTGGCAAAAACACTCGTTTAAATGCCTCAGAAGGCTTTAGTCTTTGCACAATGAGGTATCTGTTATGATGTCACACTTTGTTTTTATGAGTTTGAATTTGAACTTGTTTTTATTGTGTGTGTGTTTTTTTTATGTTGAAAGTGTTCTTTTTGTGCTATAGTGAGGAGATTAGACAAACTGGTTGTTTAACAGAAAACCTGCAGAATGACCAGAAATAAGGCTGCTAAGCTCAGATACTTATCTCAGCTTTTCTGTTCTCCTTGCAACTTTTGTTTGACCTCGCACAATCTTTCAGGAAGGAAAGGGAAAACTGCAAGAAACTGAAACATAACACTCAACAATGCACTGAACTGTTGACTTTATGGCTGAGGAATGTAACATTTTTATTTACAACACCAAGAGAATGATCTTTTGACAATTCACCACTAAATGACATTATGTAAATGACAATTGGGGCAATGTACAACCCACCACTCATTTTATTATTTAGGATTATTTTTTATTTTTGACAAGACCGTCCACAGAGCGTCAAAGACAGGAAAACACTTTCAGCTGTTGTGAACATTGTAGTCAATGTCTGAGTACAGAAAGTAAACTGATTTTACTGCTTGTTAAGTAATTGCCTTTTCTTGTTATTGTTAATTATTACTATTATTGTATTTTGATTGTGTTTGGATTATTGTATCGGTCTTAAGTAGTCAAGTGTTAATTACTGCATAAGAAATTAAGGGAAAATATGACAATTCAGTTTCCTTAAAGAACTCTTTGAAAGGTTTTCAGACTACATTTATAAAGGCCTACAATCCACATTAGTAGATATCACTTTAACTAGTGTTCACTTCCAGCCACACAACTGTCCATTTGGCCTATAAAAGTCCTTAGCACAGTTATAGGTCATACCATCTAACTGATCGGCCCACACAGTAGCCCACAATGCACCCGTGTGCTCCTCTTATGGATATAATTAAGTATAATAGATATCATTTATGAATAGAATAAATAATTTGATTAAATCTGTTTCTCTAGTTATATATTTTGCAAATAGTCTGTATTGCTTTGTACTTTTAAAGAACAACGTGGGGTGTTTCCATGTGTTTTTATTTTACTGCTTGGCATGCAGAAAGCCTGTTATTGTCAAACTTCATAGATGTGTTCAAGAATCTCTCCGTGTCCTTTGTGTGCTGACGGGCAGATGGCTAACAAGTGGGTCTTCATCTCAGCCACTAATGAGAGTCAGAGAGTTCATATTATTCCATTACTCCATGTAACTACTCAGGCGTAGAGGTTAGAGAGAAACCCTCAAACCAACTGACTCTGGAGCAAGACACTGACTTATGTTCCAACCAAGCAGTAGCACACATGATTCTACTAATTAAGACTAGTAGATCAGGTGTGGTACTGCTTGGTTGGCTGTAGGATACAAAGATGTCCTATGTAAATGGCAATAATCCAGCTACATTTGGTAAAAATAACAGCTATAACTATACAGTCAGTGCCACTGCACATGTATCTCTGTTTAGGATTCCTACATCATTTTGCTCATTAAATTCCACGACTTTTCCAAGACATATAGGCTAGCACAATTTACATGATCCATATTGCCAGGGACGTGTTGCAGGTGTCATTCTGAATGTACCAGGTGTTATTCCTGGCCATAAGGACCCACCCGTCCGGATGCTTTTGCGCCAGTGTATGGAAAGCTGTTTTAACATTAAATAAAAACAATTTTGATATCAAGAATTTCAAATTTCGATATCAAGTTTTTGAATTTTGATATCAAGTTTTTGAAATGTGATATCAAAACTCAAATTTTGATATCAAAATTAGAACTTGATATCAAAATTAGAACTTGATATCAAAATTAGAACTTGATATCATGTTTTAGGAACTTGATGTCAAAATTCAGAAATGTGTTATAAAATTTCAAAAACTCATATCAAACTTCTGAAATTTGATATCAAAATTCCGAAATTTGATATCAAAAAATCCGAAGTTTGATATCTACTTTCAAAAGTCTGAAATATATGGTAAGCCCTTTTAACATTTAATTTGATTAAATGTTGTAGGCTATGTGAATTTGATTAAACTTCCGAAATTTGATATCAAAATTCAAAAACTTGATATCAAAATTCCGAATTTTGATACAAAAATTCGTAAACTTTGATATCAAAATTCCGAATTTTGATTACTTTTGATATCAAAATGTTTTTATTAAATGTCAAAACGGCTTGCCATACCAGTATAATGCACGTGACCCCGTGACGTAGTTTTGACAGTTATGTTGCGGTCGTTAGATTCGTATTCATAATGAAGAAAACACCCATAAAACTGCAATCGTATTTGTAATCTTGTAAAGTTGTAACTTTACGAGTTGTATTCGCACATAAAAAAATACACACTACATATTCTATGTATGATTTGACTTAAACAAGAGTTTACAAATGGTTTATTTATGCACAACTGTAGAACACATATGTACACATTTTAATTATGTGCACGGATTTCTACGTACACACACACACACACACACAGACACACACACACATCTTTTGACAGTCTCCATCTATGGTTTCCTTACCCCATACGTGACTAGCTGTCAAACAAACTGTTGTGTAACAGGAAGCAGCAGCTCCACTCGGCAGGGACGCGCGGCTGAAGTAGACTAGTAGCAGCAGCAGCAGCAAGGCGGTGCCCGGGCCCACAAACAGTCGTCTTCCGCCAACTAGTTGTCGAGCTAGCTGGCTAATGTTCAGTGTGCGGTATGGATTTCGACGCGTTGTTCAACGAAAGGACATTTCAACTGTCCGACTTCCAGGAATTCACGGTAAGTTGCTGAGCTAAGTAGCTACGACATTAGCTCGGTGCTAGCATCGTAACTATCAAGCTAACTAGCTACGACATTAGCTCCGTGCTAGCATCATAACTAGCAAGCTAACTCGCTACGACGTTAGCTCGGTGCTAGCATCATAACTAGCAAGCTAACTAGCTACGACATTAGCTAGGTGCTAGCATCATAACTAGCAAGCTAACTAGCTACGACATTAGCTAGGTGCTAGCATCATAACTAGCAAGCTAACTAGCTACGACATTAGCTCGGTGCTAGCATCATAACTAGCAAGCTAACTAGCTACGACGTTAGCTAGGTGCTAGCATCATAACTAGCAAGCTAACTAGCTACGACGTTAGCTCGGTGCTAGCATCATAACTAGCTAGCCAACTAGCTAATGTTGGCTAGGCCGTGTCCCGATGTTTTGTCCCGAAGAGCTAAAGTTATCTTGAGAAACATTTCCGACATAAGCCTATAATGTCTTGTTTAAACCGTGTAGAAATAGTAACTGTCTACAATATTATGTTATGCTACCGTTAGCTAATTATATACATCTTAGCTTTAACTAGGATTAGGAGTGCAAGGCTTAACGAACTTATCTGGCAGATCAATTAGCTGTCAGCTATGTCAGCTTGTTGGAAACGTTTGGTTGGTGACTGGCACGCTTTGTGTTGGCGAAGTTAACGCTGAGTTTGCGGCTTTGCCCGTGTTGCCGCTAAACGACAGCCCTCGTGTTGTTTTGCAGTTCCTCCCTGCACACCAAAAGTTGTCTGAACGAGTGAGAAAGCGACTGTATTACGGCCTGGACCAAGACGGTTCTTTAGATGGCCTCTCCTGCCCAGTTACAGGTGAGTCGAATTGCCTTTCTTTCTGTACATTTTGGCACTCAAAGGATGATGCCATTGCAAATTTAACGTAAACAGTTTATTATTAGAAGGATAAACGCCTTGAGATGAATCATCTCGTTTTCAAGGGGGTCTTTAACACAAATATACAGAAAAACTATACAATAACACACAATACATAAAACAACACATACAGAGAAAAGAAAGAAAGAAAATAATAAAAAGCTCT
>CABFOS010098414.1:7534-21612 GCA_900660315.1 Diretmoides pauciradiatus | reverse complement strand
GACGACGGGGTCCGGCCAGTCCGGCGCGCGCGGGAGGAGCGCGAGAGAAAGTGGGCTGAGCCAGTGGAGCGCGTGAGGACAGAGCCGTTGAGAGGAGGAAGAAGAAGACACACACACAACAGCAGCGGGAGAGGACGGGAGCAGAGGCAGCGCAACGGAAGAGATGTGGCCGAAAAAAACCCAACAAAACGGCGAAAAACGTCCAAAAAAGACGCCGCGACCCGGTGCGGATGAAGCGGGACGACGACGGAACCGGAAAACCGGTAAGAAATTAACTGTTAATCGTGTGTAATAGTGATAAAAAGCGAGTCGAGTGTTGGTCAAAATGGTGGAAAGAAACGACGACGACGCAGTGTTGTAAAATGGCCATGATGTGTTGTTCCAGACAAGAATATACAAGAAAACTGTTCTTCTTTTGGACTGAAATGCTGTGGTTGTGCTGTAAGTTGATGAGATGAGCTTGTTTTGATAGTTTGGAGTTAACTTCGTTCATATTCAGAGAGGAACGTTTGTTCTGCAGCTGTTTGACTGTTTTTCTCAACCTACGCATTTAAAATGTGCTTTGTCCTTGAAAGGGCGAATGCTCCTGTGTGAGTTTGATCGACTAAAACAACTCAAATAAACCATTGTTTGGGTTTTAAAACGATGAATGGATACTGTTTGACCTCAACACATGATCCTTTAATGCCTTTTTGTGTATTTTAGCTGTATTTAACGTTTTGGGCTTTTCGTCCTATTTTAAATTAAAGAAAAATAAAACATTGATTCGTTTTCAAATCAAATTACTGTTAAGTTTACAAAAGAAGACTGTAAAAATGTCAGTGAGTGGTATGTGTGTGATATTACTTAAAAATATTGGAATAGATGGTGAAAAAATGTTACAAAAAACACATAACTCAAAAAATATAATCATTGACAAGAATTTCCTCATTGTACATACTTATCACAATTAGTTGACAATGTGCTTGCCAAATAGATGTTTCATATCTTAGAAAAGCTCTTTTGTTCGAAATCTAAAATAGGGTGTTGGCTTTTAACCCTTTGAGGTACAGTATGGAGAAGTCCTTTTAATATTTACATTAATGTTGCTTTACCACATTATACAAAACCTACAAGATGATAGAAGGAAGATTTTGTGAGAAAACACATCACTACATGTGAAGTATGTTAAACTGAAGAAATAAAATAAAGTACTATAGCAAAATTAGATAAAGAAATAAAAGCTTCTCGGACAAGATTGTCGATTTATCCACAAAAGAAGACAACAACTACACACAATGAAACTGATAATACAGAACTTTTTATTTAAGATAATTTACAAACTATCTAATGTTGAATCCAAAGGATTAGTAATGTAGGACTTGGCACAAAACAAAATGCCTTCTCCAGGCTATTCACAGTAGGGTATTTTTAGTCTAGTGTATAATAGTGCAGTCGAACACAAATTTTGACGCAAATTTTAACCATAAAAATCATGCAAATGTAAAGCATTTCCCCCACATACGACACATAATTCATTCTCAATGGTTTTACTGAGATATTAATCAGTTATTAGAAACATATCGTCCCGAACTCATCAATAGAAAATCGTGAAAAATCCATACTCATGTTTGGTTCTAATGCCAATTTAGGGCGTGATATTTGTGAAGTTTGTTTCAAATAAAAAATGATCATAACCACATATTTCATTCGTAGGGATTTCTGTGATGTTTCACAAATCGGGCGGATGAAGAAGGGGAATCTTCTGACCTGAGCGAAATGGTATGTTTATCAACCAGTCATGGCTTAAATTTCAATGTTAGTGCAGCGCTAGCTTACCTCTACTGCCACATATATGCAGCCAGTAGGTTGTGCTATTGTCATTTATTCTGAACCTTGTATTTTCCTATTTTAAAGGTTTGACATTTAGCTACCATGGCATTTGTCAATTGAAGGACTGGAGTGATTCACACTGAAATGAGAACTTGTAAGTATTTTTTTTAAATAGAATAAATATCCATGGAAGATAACTATTTACTATCTGAATACAGTAACGTAGTTGGAACAGTGCTAGTGTTAGGCTAACAATGCTAGTCACTTTTACCCTGCTTAACTAATTGGTGATATTTAAAATAAGGGTACCACCCATGAATTGCTAAAGTTATTAGCTACCAATGTACACATTCAGAATTGTGCGCTTAAATATTCTTGTCTAGTATTTTTCTTCAGACACTGATTAATAAATCCAAGCTTTTGAATATCAACAACCCATATTTTGGCTAAAACTGTTTTGTCATTAAAAAGAAATACAACTGAAATTCATATTCAGATGGTGTTTCTATGTGTCATAGCAGTTCGTTTTCATAAACATTCATGGCTGCCCTAATAAGTCATAAGTCGGGGAACTGTTTGTCCCGCCCCCTAGTCTATGATGTGGCAGTGATGTACACTTCCATAAAGAATTAATAGAAAAAAGATTAAATATGTTGCTTACATAGGTTCCCCACATAAGAAATATACTAGTACGTTCTCCAGTTTCTAGCTTTTGACTGAATTTTGCTTTGGCGTAAAAAATATAAAGTCCTTGGGAATTCTTTAATTGAGTGTGATAGCCCTCTAGTGGTATACCTTTATAAAAAAAATTAAAAAAGCATTGTGCTGAAACATCTCTTCTGCGATTAAAATCAACGGACGTTAAGAATGCGTCCAGAAGATGTGTCTTCATTATCTGCTTGGCTTCTCTCTGAGCCATCTTGTCTTAAGTACTCAAGTAGTTGGTTAGAAAGTACTGCCATTCAGTTAAACAATTCATGGAAGACATCGTTCATGGATACAACAATTTTGTTGAACAATAAGTTAATAAACAAGGCAGATTGTATATTCGTGGCTCAGTCACGATAGTAGTCTGACTAGCTAGCTAACATGAGGGAAGAGCATTTAGCCTTCATGATGGGTCTTTTGCATCTTAACCATGTATCAATAACATTAGCTGATAAAGGGAAAACACTAATCACATTGTACTTAGTGGTTCATAATCAATCAAGAAGAGATGATTTGCTACACTGACTGGACCCACTGGTGGGCAAGTGGACTTGTTGACTCAATTAATAATCCTCCAAGGAGAGGCCTCTTAGGCTGCGTTCACACCAAATCAGAGATTGCGCTGAAAACCGCAGTGGAGAGGGAGTGTCACTACATGGCCCATTTGTGTCACGTCATGTTGTGAACAACATTGACAATGTTGACATTTTACAATTGAGTGACTACACGTGAAACTTAACGTTACAGTCCATTTATGTTTTGGTCAGTCATGTTGCTAACATTTGCTAGCCATGCTCATTGTAGCACAAGTAGAAAATACTAACCAGAAATCCGAACTTGAAGAGCGATACAATGGCAAGCGACTGCACGACGATGCTACAATGCTACCAATGTTTACCATTTATGGTAAACAAGGTTCTTCTTCCCGTGGGCGTCTTCCAGTCTGATTTACGGCTTACGTGATTGGCTACCACAGCGTGACGTTGGGGTGCGTTTCTCCAAAAGTTAATTCTGTTTCTACTTTTTTGCCGCAGGGTGATGCGTTTTTTCCCAGCGTCCCCCACATTTCCCGCTGCCGCAGCCCAAGTACGCTCCCCCCATTCAAATGAATGGGGCAAGTGTGCGTTTTGCCGCAATCCCTGATTTGGTGTGAATGCAGCCTTAAATCTAACTAGGCACACACCCTAGCACAGAAAATGTGAAATGCTTTTTAGAAAGCAAGCCTATGAAAGTCCTTGGGTCTGAAACAAACCAGCAAACTAGTGATACTTTGCAAGAACAGAGAGTACCAACAGGTACAGGAAAACGGAAGCCAAATGTATACATGTATTCTAGTATTGGTGAGAAAATTCATGCTTGGAATGTTAGCTGTAAAATATACTACTACACATTGAAACATGATACCTTGAGTCAAGGTCTATTGAGTTTGTAGAGGCCAGACATTCAGACAAAACCCAGACTGGCTTTGTTTGCAAGTGTTACATCAACACTTCTGCTTTGTAACTTAAAAAATAACTATACACTTGCACTCCAGAAATGCAGTTTTAAAGGTAATCCATACAGGGCATTATAGGAATGTTACTGTCAAACGAATTATAATAGTTACCATTGGTTCTATGTTATATAGCTGCCATATGCTGCTTTTTATTTGCATGTGTCATTATTTCCTCTTCACTACATTGATGGAAGGGATTTTCCTCCTCAGGAGGCCACTGAGCCTCGAGAACCCCAAAGATTCAGACAAATTAAAGTGAGATGTAGATTATTGAAGCTGTTTCTTTTATTGGCAGCTGTGACTTAATTTGCTAATAATAGTGTCATTTCAAATAACGTGGAACCAAAATACTAATTCGAAATTCCATCACACACCATCTGAAAATGTGATAAATGCAGTAATGTGCATATTATTAACATTTCATAATGCATTTTACCTTGTTAAGATAATTAGGTTAGTAAAGTTACAGTAATCTTTTCTGTGGCAAGTAATACTTTACAATACTTGGCATGGTCATGGAAAACCTGGAATTAAAAGTTTTCCAGACCTGGAACATTATGGAAAGTGGAACAAGTGCTTATAGTTTTCAAAATGTCATGGAAATTTATTTATTTTCTAACCAAGTGTCAAGCTTGGCTGCTTGTTGATCCACTTCCCTTTGAGGAATAAAAACCCAAATCTCTGATTTGGGACATTCAGATCAGATATTTAAGGTAAAAAAAGTGACATTTGCAACAAAGACTGAAAAAAAGTGAAAAGGAGAGGACCTGAGGGTTTCACACAAGTGGGCTACAAATTTGAGAAAACTTGTTCGGACATTGAACAGTCCCTATGCCTAAATATAACTTTTACTCTTACTACCCAAAGGTATCTATTACTCCATGCACAAGCCAGATGTGCCTTAATGTGGATTTCATTCATTTTTCTTAATCTCTTACAGAGTGGAGACATGGACTGATTCAAAGGTTCTCAAGCGTTGGAAAAAAGAAGACAGCTCTGTAAGTTTTCAATATTTTGTAAGACTGGTGTGTTTATTCATATGTTTATTAATCATGTGTTAATATGTTATGTTGTAACCTAAATGTAACATGTGAAATGAGATACTGCTAGTATGCCATTTATGCCATGGTAGTTGAGAATAACTCATTGATATTTGAAGGTGAGATGATCCCACATGCATAGGTTTTAAATACAGCTTCCATAGCAAGTGATTAATTGACGCCAATCAAAGACCTTGATCTTAGTAGGTAGAATACATCGCTTAATCACTGCTCAAAGAGTAAGATGGCGAACTTCACTTTATGGTAATACTCATAACATATTTTTTCACTTGACTATTTTCACTCTTTGGTAAAACGCTGAAAATTTCTATTTGTACTGTGGCTTTTTCACTCATTTAGATGTTGAGTGAAACAAGAGCCAAGCAACTGCTCGAGTCTCAACTTTTTTGCTAAAGTGATGCATATCGTCACTTGTGGCAGCTTTTTGGCCTTAAGCGCAAAACAAGGTGGAACGCGATTACAGTTCACATTTATTTTACTCGTAATTAAAAAAAATAAAAATAAAACGCAGTTATGGGGGACGTTTTTGTTTTCCAATTCTGAACAGTGGATGTCTGAAAATTACTTGCATTTGAAGAGTTGTTTAAATAGTTATGGGCATCCATCTGTTGGTCATTCCTGCCTCTGCTTCGGTGAATATAGTCATTTTACATGTCCATTCAAAGAATTTTCCGTTGATAATCTTGACTTGCATATGCAATTGGCTCATGTGCCAATGTATTGTTGTTTTGATAGTTTTAATTGAACATAATGATTTTTCTTTCCATATTTGTCAGAGTTATGGAGTCATTGGTGCATTTTATTTGTAGTTTAAAGCGTAACACATGACAAGGTGTTGGCTAGGCTACACTAGCTCGATCATGTCACACCCCTTGTGGTCAGTTGATGAATTTTTCTATAGCTTGATGGAAATGTATGTTTTAAAACACTTTAAAGGGCATATCACTGCTGCTGATTAATTTCTCAACTCAGACTTTTTAATTTTCTTGATAACTTGACCGATCAAATTTTTTTTTACTCATCACAATATTCTTTGATGTTAAAATTCAACGGTAATCATGTCGGAATATTTGCCTTATTTATACATTTGTTGCATAAACAGTTGTACTGCCTTTCTGATTGGATTTGATTTCAATCATTCGTCAAAATTGCGCTGTTTTAGTTCAGCAGCTTTGAACTGAAAATTGTATTCAACATAATTATCCAACAGAGGTTGTGTTTGAATGATTCATTACTCTTTTGTTTTACCTGATTGACATCCAACAATTTTGACGTTATATGTGATAAAACAAGTCGCCCCCCCCCCATTTGTATTTTGCGTGTCATATACCATATTGATACTTTGGCTATTGGCGACAATGGATGGACTTGGCTACTTTGCTTTAGGCTTTTTATGTTGTTGTTTTTTAATGTTGCATCTGTATGAACGTACACTTACGCACTATGCTAGCTTACTTAACTGAAAGCTAGCTATGCATATGTTACTTAACTGTTTGATTTTTAGCTTAGATTAGCATGCCTTTTTAAAATGATGGACAGTGCATCGGTGTTCATTTTCAATTGTATTGTGGGCTTACAACTTTTCCTTCTTTTTTATCTTATCAAGACCCGATTCAACTGGATATTGCTGAAGTGGAGACAGCGTTGTTTAACGTGAAGATGGCAAGCCATTGGCCATTAGCCACATTTTGACAGGATGAAACCTTTTTTTCTGACTGGACGATTTTCCGCAGTTGGATTTTTCTTTTTTGAAAGCAGGACGTCGAACAGCACTTTAGCTAGCTATTCAATGGACTCATTGAAAAATTGCACTGTTGTTGTTGTTTTTTGGGAGGGGGAGGGGAAATCGGCCTTTGTACATTTGATATACAAATGTTGTTTTTAAATAAAGTTTATGTTCTCGTATTTTTTCCTGACTTTGTTTCATTAGCCAGCCACTAGCAATGCTAGCTTCGAACTTCGCAGACATATATTGTTAATAATAAGAGCATATTTAGCGAAATATCTTAACATAGTGAAAGGTCTTTTAGCTCAACACTTTGTATTCACATTAAACTTAATAAATACAACAAATTAAAATGGTTTGTACTGACTTCATTCCAGTGGGCATCTTAGCTTTGCCTATATAAATTATAAAGTGCATTATTTTTAAAGGAGTCTTCACTTGCTGTCATACATCTTTATCGTTGTGGACTTGCTCAACAAAGTAATTTTGTGCCCAAATTAATAGACAAGATATGTGGAGGATGCCGGATAAGTCTACACACCATTGTGATTAAATCAATCCCATTGATTAATCTTAACAGAATCAATTGAAACCAGATTAAGATCACACTTGTTTGTGCAGGCTTCATCACAAATGGTTAAAAACCTGAAATGGTCTCCAAAGGCTCTATAAAATGGCTCCTGGTGTCCTATTTCCTGTCTAAACAGGAAGTGATGCAAAGGATGCAGAAAGAAAATGATATTTAATATACTTTTACAACCTCTCAGTGTTGTAACCGGTGTAAAGTGAAAAGAGAGGTTTAATTCTCAGACTTTGCCCTGGCACTGGAAACACGTATATCTATATAATAGCAGTTTTAAACCAAATAAAAGGGGTGGGACTTTAACATCACCTGAGTGTGGGGTAAATGGAAATAACGTCAATCAAAGGCACAGCTTTCAGAGCTAGGAAGGAGCTCTAGATGGCGGATGAGCGTTGGGAAGCTTCTATGGGCTTTTCGTGTCTCTTTCGACCGCGCACTTCTCCCAGAGCACAAACCTCGATGTTCCGGTCGAGCGGGTAGTGTTTTAACGGGGAATTGAGCCGTTTCGTGCGTTTTTTGCAGCTTTTTCGAGCCGTCAGAGTCGTCTTTCGCTCGGTCGTCGTTGTTTTCCACACTGGGCTCCGGCAGCCATGGCGCGCCTCCATTTTTAGTGTGCGCTTCTGTCGCCTTAAGTCTGATGGTAGAGACGAAGATCGACGAGGCCTAGTACACATTTGAACAAAGTTTCTCTTTTGTAATGTAAGATTAAGTTATTATTATTATTATTTACTGCCGATTAGTTTTTACCCTAATAGGATAAACATATATACCCTGTGAAATAGCGAACGAGAATCTAATACTTCATTATACCACCTTTCTTCACATGGAATTGGTATGTTTACATTGTATAGTACATAAATTACCTTTTTTTCTCATCCTTTAATCGTGTTTTTATAATCCTTTACTTGATGACGCAGTTAGAGTTAATGCATGCGTCTTGATCCGTGGATAACATTGAAACACGATGGATATTTAGCTCAGTGTTAATAGCACCTGTCATTTATTTAAGCCTAAACGATGTAAATAATGCTTCTCAAATCACTCGATTAAATGCTTCTTTTTTTTCCTGAACCCGTGTCGCAACGTCTGGGTTTGCACTGCCACCTGAGCAAACACAATCTGATGGGACTTCTATGATAGTTCATGTTTCCTCTTAACTTTTTGACAGTAAATACCAGGACAAAAAAAGGTCATCCTGAGATTTTCAAGCTAGAACGATGATGAAGAATAAAAATAAAAAGCAAGAGGATGAAGGTTCGACTCAGAGCAATGCATCAAGGTACGATCCTACTTTTTTTTTTTTTTTTTTTTTGCCTTTTGACATATGGTTTGATTGTTTACCTCGTCAAGCATGGTTGGTCACCTGTGCATACATTTTTGACGTGGTTTTCATGTTGTGCACCAGTGTCGTATGAATGACCTTGCTATTGTTTAATAGCCACACCCTGATTTTCCTACCATTTCTTATACTCAATGCTGAGGTATCAGGCCTATGTAAGAGATCATTGCTCAGACACTTTGTATAAGACACAGTAAAGCTCATTTGCTCTGCATTATGTTACAGATGATTAGTCACAAATGTTTGTTGTCCTATGGCTATAATGTAATATGACCTTGTCTTACTAGTTGGTACTGCATTGCACCATTTTATCAACGTTGATTCTTTTTCAGAATCAATGCATTTCTTTACAGTTATTTAGGGTCAGAACTACATCTGGCTCTTGGAGTGGATTTGAACAAATATGCTTTGTGTAGTTTGTTTGGCTCAAAATCAATCTCCATATACATTTCTCTCTACATTTTTATTTTTTTCTGAATCTTCACAAAAAACTTTTGACCAAGTGATGGAGTTTTAGAAAACCTAAGTTACCTTATGCTTAGTATCTAGCTTGTCTATGCCCTTACATGCTTTAATCCCTCAGATAGTAACGACATTTTGTTTTGTTTTAGATGGCTGGAAAGTGTGTGCATATTATCTCCAGCAAAACATACTCTAAACAGTGCAATATCAAGTTTTTTTTCAAAGGCTTGTGCCCACACACACACATACACACACACCATATCTTAATCTTCAACCTTTTCATTTGTTTTCAATGGAAAGTTAGTCTTAGTTTTACTGTATTATGAGGCCTTGTTTCAATAGCCAGGTTCAAATGAAACTGAAACTTAATGGGTGAAATGATTTTACTTGTCAAGCAAGATATTTTGTTCATTGATGATCCCCATCTTTATGTAATAAGATTGCTGTGCTCTTTAAGAATCATTTTAGGTGTAAAATGACAATGCATTTATTTCATAATCAATCATCTTATTGATATGGGGATCGGTGTGTCTGTTTTGAACATGTCTGACGCTTGTTCATGTTTTTGCCAAATGTGATCTGTTTGTATTACTTGTCATTATGTAGAATATATTGATAGGCCCATGGCCAAGTGTCCTGATTGGTTAATACGGGTTTGTTTGTATTTTACAACATTTAGCTCGTTTCATAGTATGAAGACAGTAAATATTTACAAGTGTATGTGTGTTCATTTTCCTCAGGTATAGGAATCATGTGTATATGATTCATTGATTAATTTATAAAAAAAACAGAAGGAAACATTGTCATATTATCTTCAATAAAGATGTTTTTAAAAAACTATGATAATATCAGATCATTTGCATGGTATTTGGGCAGGTTTGTGGCCTGCAAAGTGCACAAACCACATGAGTAGCTATGCATTATAATAAAAATAGCTTTTGTTCTATTTTCTACATTGAGGCTAAGTTCTTAATACTGGAGTTGCCATATTGTACAGGCCCCACTTTGACACAACTTGGAATACAATATAATGTAGTCTGACATCAATTAGACTATTTTATATATAGATAAAGACAGATATGTGTGCAAATACTAGCAATTGCCCACAGTGTTTAATTTTAATTGACAACACACTGTAAAAAGGGCACACTTCCACAGTTGTAGTTTTGTTTTTATTGTGGCAGCCATTTTATTATTTCAGGTCTAAGTGAAATATGCCCTTTTCCATTGATGATAACTTTGTACTCATAGGTGACGATAATTGTGATCAATACAGTAGATAAACAACAGAAAAGCTGGTGAATTTGTGTAACATCACCTTTCACTGAAGTGCACTACATTTGTCCTCTTAAGTCACAAAATGGCCCTTGCTTTGTGCCCAGCTTGGTGACTTTTCTGTATTAAAACTCGGAGCTTAGAACTACACGAAGGAGGAACAGGAAGTGTTTCCAAGTTCGGTGGCTCGACACTGCCCTCCTATTGGCTAGCCTGCCGCCTAGCAACACGTTAGCCAATGGGAGCTGGAGTTGAGTTATGTCCCGCCCATGTTTGACCCGGTTAGAAGCGGAAGCGCACATCTACTTCCGAGTTTGATCCGCGGATGTTACACCAAAGGAATTAGTTTAGTGGTTTATTTCAGTTTCACAACAAATATAGTAATTTGTGGAACTATTTTACATAATTGATTCATGTTATCTTTCGGCGGGATCATTTTAGTACCGTGTCAGAATACGGATATTTATTTTTTTACGTCATTCAACAAGGCAAAAACAAAATTGAGTCTGAAAGCTGGAAAATGTGGGTTTGAGAAGCAAAACAACGTATGTCCACATGTCAGTTTGATCTCTAACTCGAACCATCCGCTCCTCCGACACGATCCATTTAAGGCGGTGTTGGTGATCTATTTTGATCTCGTGTGGTATCCTCACTTGTCCATTCAAGGTACTACACTTCCTCGTGTAATTTGACACTGCAACAGATCTGTTTTGAATAAATAACAATGTGCTTTATGCGCCGGACTCATTATTTCATATGTTGATTGGTCACCTCCCCTTATATCAAGTATCAAGTCATACTATCTTAGTAAATGTCACTAACAGTGACATGAGTTATGTTTTATCAGTGTTGTTGTTTTTTAGCTTTATTGATCCAGGGAACGTTTTTTCAGAGCATTAAGCCAATATTTTGTGATCAGATCTTATCAATAATAATTTCTCTTAATAATTAGTCTTGTCTCTACCTAAGACAAACGTTTACACTAGATTTAAATAGTGATTCCCCAGCTCAATACCATGTTACAAGTGAAGTTGTTTTGCTATTAACTGGTTGTTGCTGTCTTGAAAGCAGACATGTGAACTCAAGATGGGGGTTTCAAAATGAATATAAGAGGAATGAGCTTATTGTTATTGCTAGGCAAGGAACTTGCATGATGTAATGAGGTTTCTGTTCCCTTTCAACTGAGGGCCACTACTCAGTCGTGTCATCATGGTCTTTAATGTATAATAATCAGCCTAAAGGTGTTTATATGTATAAGTTGACTATTAAACTCCTATTTGTTGCTATGTTAAGAATTGTAGTTGCATCTGTTATTAAGCAGTAACTCAACACACTGTAAAAAATGGAAAGAATGAACATGTTCTTCTTCCTTTAGCAACTCGGCTTCAGAGGAGTCCAACCATTCAGCATCGGAGTCTGGGAGTCAGTCAGAGAGTGAGCGTGGTAGTGAGAGGAGAAGATCCCACAACTCGGAGTCCAACAGCTCCTCAGAGTCAGAAAGCCACTCAGAGTCAGAGAGTGAATCTACAGAATCCAAATCACAACAGGCTGCGGCAGAAGTGAAAGACAAGCCAGTTAGAAAGAAGGAGAGCCTGGCTGATGTAAAGAAGGTAAAAGGCACTTAAGCATTTAACTCGTCAGTGGTGACTTAATATTTATAATGCATATTCAAGGCCCCTGCCCTCTAACACGATTTATCTAACATCTTTATTTGTGTAATCAGGCTCTTAATCTGATTATGAAGGTTAGACCTACACCTGTAGTCTTATCACATGGTCAATAATGCAACAGTTACATCTCTTTTATTCTGTCTTCTGGCAAAGCTATACTATTTAGATAGCCATGCAGAAACACAGTGGCTGATTCATTGCTTTCTCATTACAGATGTGGGAAGAACATCCAGATGTGTATGGAGTCAGGAGGTCAAATCGCAGTAGACAAGAGCCTGCTCGCTTAAACATTGGAGCTGGGGTAAGGAGATTAACGTTGAAATACAGCAAAACAACATGGGCAAATAATTATATTGTCTATCAAGACCTGACTTTCTATTATACCTTCTGGATGCACCTGCTGCAACTCTTCAGCTTTCCTACAAAGAGTCACTTATGCCATCTAGTGGATATTACGTGGAAGTGCTGCTGATGCTTGAATTTCATGACACAGTATGTCTTCATATCTGCTCTGTAAGATGTGACGATTGCATTTGCAGGGTAGCAGTGACTCTGAAGGTGAAAGTCCTAAGCGAAAAGGAACACGAGCTCAGAAAAAAGAGTAAGTGTAGCGGTTGGAAACATTATTTGTTGTCAGTATTTCCCTGCAGTCCTTTTGCGTTATTCTATGTTGTGACATTTACAGTGGACTCTTGTTAGCAAAAAAAACATGTGTAATAGAAAGTTCTTGAACCATACTGTAGGTTTGCATGATTCATGTCTGTATGTCATTCTGTTGCCTGAATTGTTCAGTGTAAATGTGTTGATGTTGTGGTTCCCATCACTGTATGCTCATTTGTAAATGGGTATCTGTTTGCTCCAAATGGGCTAAAAATTGGCTTACTTTTAGTTCAGCCAGACAGCGCAGATTTAATTGGTCTAGTCAGTCGCTCATCTCTGATCAAATTGGGTTGACATGAACACCCTATGGCCAATATTGCATAAATTAAAATCATGGGCCTTGAGGGTGAACTTGTGGTATTTCTTTGTTGTAAGAAATACCTGGAAAGATGATGACTCAAATGATGAAGAGGAGGAGGATGAGGAGGATTCCAGCAGTGCAGAAAGTGAGCAGGAAGAGATAAAAGTTAGATCCAGACGACTTCCTGCTAGAAGGTAAGGGTGTAGCGAAGCCTGGCCATCAGACAGCTACCCACTGGTCAACTCAAGTTCATTCCATATCGTGTGATCAGTTGCACAAATACATCTTTGCCTTCCGTTTGGCTTGAAGTATGTAACTGATCGCTACAGCCTGTTGTAATGCCGAAAATTCAATTGGAAGATCTTTAGATTATCTGTCTAATTATCTTGTACAAATACGCGTCAAATTCTAAATCGGCGACAGTTCTTCCCTGTGCTGTCTCGAGGCCATTGGTTGCAGTCAGGCAATTAGTTTTGACAATCAGCCGCTGCACAGCCGGAAAGTAAACCAGTGTGATAATGAGCTTGGCATTTGGTTCGTTATCTCTAAGCAGGTTGCGTCTCTACTCGACTTGATGTTTTACAGACCTCAGACCAAATCAGCAGCAGTCAAAAAGCAGCAGTCTCAAAAGGGAAGAAAATCTAGGAAACAGGAGTCATCTGCGGAAGAAGACGACGACGATGACGACGACGATGATGACGATGAAGAAGACACTCCAAAGAGACAGACCCGAAGAAGGGGCGCGACAAAGGTCAAAAGGTATGTTTCTGTACCAGGAGCTGCTCTTGGCTATCGTGCGTATGGGTGCAGCTTCGAAACCTCCAGCTACCGAACCAACTTATTGGTCTAAAATAGCAACACCTTCTAACCGCACTGTGACTAGTGTTCGTTTTAATTCACAGCAACTGGCTAAAAAAAACGTGTTTAGCCAGAATTTGGCAGATTCCTTTATCAGATCTTTTCCATATCTGCCGAGATGCAGCGAG
>CABFOS010098395.1:0-12967 GCA_900660315.1 Diretmoides pauciradiatus | reverse complement strand
GATCTGATTTCCCCATTTTGCTGATGTCCCTGGGTCGACTTTCTTATTGTTGGCCCTGAAACAACAAATCTTTCAACCAATCGTGCAACCCATACCATAACCAATTTCACCCATACCTAACCCTAACACTCAGGGGGTACATGTCTCACCATAACTGGGCTCTGAACTTTTGCCAAACCATGATTGGTTTTGGGTGTGAGGATACCACACATATCCCCCACCCAACCCAAACCCTTACCATAACCAATTTCACCCATACCTAACCCTAACACTCAGGGGGATGTGTCTCACTATAACCGGGTTCGTGATTGGTTGAAATATTTGTTGTTTCAGAGCCAACAATAAGAAAGTTGACCCAGGGACATCAGCAAAACGGGGAAATCAGATCGTCAGACATGTCACTCACCCTACAGGCTGGTCCTCCATGACGCTGACCGCAGATGGAGAGCTGAAGACCGGAGCGTTGTCATTCTCATCTGTCACAAACACTCGGGCCGTGACCGAACCCCAGCGCCGCTGGGATGGATCCACTGCCTGGTCTGTGGCCCGCACCACAAGAAAGAGGGAGGACGTGGCCTCGTGGTCTAACTTCTGCTCCAAAGTCAGGACCCCAGTGAAGGGGTCCAGGGTCAGGAGGTCAGGTGTGTCAGGCCAGCGGTGCTCGATGGAGTAATGTAACTCACTGTTGGGTCCACTGCCATCCTGATAGGAAAACAGATGAACACGAATGGTCACTTATCTCTGTTCATTCAAAAAATGTGATCTAGCATGGGAAAACATTTAAAACATTATAGGGGACAGTTCATTATTTGGTTTTAATAATTATTAGATTAAAAAAATGTTTTTTTCTGATACACAATGGGTCTCATGTAAAGTTAGGTCACAAATATACACTCATACATCTCATTTATTGCCAAGCAGTGTCACCCACCAGTTAACATTATAATCATCCTCAGCAGATAATAATTTCAGTTTCTAACCTGATCTAAGGCCTGGAAGGTGTAGATGGACGCTCCAGGCTCTGTGTTTTCTGGGATCACAACGGTAACAGGGTCTTCGGTGAACTGGGGGGCATGGTCATTGCTGTCCTGCACGTTGATGTCCAACTGCACGCGGTGGCTGCTGGGAAATGCCCGGGAGAAATCCGACACCTCGATGTGGAGTGTGTACCTCGACCCCTTCTCATAGTCCAGCTCCCGCACCAGATACACGTCTCCCTTTAAACGGTCCACCATAAACGTCCCATCCCGGTCCGTCCCACCCACCACAAGGTAGGTCACCTGGCCATCCAAAAAAGTAGATTCCTGCTGGTCATGTGGGCTAACAGAGCCAATGATGGAGCCCGGAGCGGTCCCTTCCACTGTGTTCAGGGTCATGGAGAGGACGTTGGACTTGGAGTTGGACTTAGAGGAGCTGAGAACCTGATGGAAGGGAAACAGTGAGACTATAGGTTCAAATACTTCTCAGCATTTGTTATAACTTGCTCGGAGTATAACATGGGTGGGGTTGGCCTCATCGGGACAATTATGTTTATAATGTTATCAATTACAGAATAAGTACACTCAATTGACTTTGAAATACTGTTCTTGCATTGTAAAATTGTCCCGCCACACAGGGTTTCGTCCTGCGCCGCAAGCTGCCCCCTACCAAGCCCCTAAGTAGGGTGAAACAAACCATAAAAAGCATTATTTCAACCAGGTTTGGAAGCAGGATTGTACTGTATCTGTTACTGTATCTGATTTCCTGTGGTACTTTGGCAGAACATGTAACTATATGGTTCTTGATCTAGCCCAGCCCTAAACACAGCCTTGGGTTGAAGTCTGTTTCTGTTTTGTTGTTATTACTGTAATAACCCTAATGGATATTCTCATTGTACATGAAGACAGATCATGCACATTCCTTCCAGCAAATATCTTGACACTGTAGCGTTTTGGCATCGGGATGAGAGTCAGGATTTGTGACCTGTGACAAAATAATCACGGGCGTGCAACGAAGAAAAACATTCCAGTTGGAGTAATGGAGCACAATAACTGCAGCCCACAGACGCTGCAGTTTGGTCACTTTGATGGCAGGACAGTGATGGCAACAGACAGATGGGAAACAAATGTGTGTGAGGGAGCTTGCGTCACTCAACAACAGCCTCAAGGCTTCACATTGTTTTTAAAACTAACAGATCAAAGAGCAGGCAAAGGCGGCAAACAAGCAGATCCCAACACGCTTCAGTTTCACACACACACACACACACACACACACAGATCATCAACTTATTTTCTGTCACACGGGTACTATGAATCCCATGATCACTTCATTTCCGATGGTGTGATGGAAGTGATTTGGATAATTAGTGTAGCTGAGCCCCTCTGACTCATCTACATAAATCTACATTCCTTTTCTTTATTTTAAATGGGATAATTTACCCGGCTGTGTCAGTAAAAGACAACTGACTATTTGTATGTTTCCTTGTTTCTTATATTTCCCTGTGTTTTCATACTGCAGCACGTGTAGCATTTGCGGTGTATAAGTGCACCCCTGTGTCTGATTGTACTCACAGCTATGTGAAATTGTATCTTAAAATCATTATCTGGAAATGTTGTGTGTTTGAATGTGTCCTTACAGTGTGTGTGTGTGTGTGCGTGTTTGATTGTGTCTGGGTGTGTGTATCGCTGCCTGCTACCGTGGAGTGGTGTATTCCCTTTCTTTCCGTGCGATCAGAGAGATTTGATGCAGCTGGCTCTCATCAAATCTCATCTGGGAACATTTGATTCCAAGGTGCCTGTTTCCCCTCTGTCTAATCTCAGTGTCGCACAAGCAGGGTGCAGGTCGAAATCTAAAGCAAGCACTCCCACTGTAATTAGCATCCTTTTCCTTTCTGAAATCACATATTCAAAAAAAAAAGACTAAACTCAAAGCTCCACAGTCAAAGTATGCCACCACCCTTCTCTGACTAAAAGCCTCTGTGGCCTCTGTTTTTTTCCCTTTTTCCCCCTACAGTTGAATTCCTGTTATTGTGTGTTCATATGTAAGAATGACCCTCCTGCAGAAAGTCCAGAACAATAACTCAGTCCAGACCAGCTCCCTCCTGCAGCTCAGGGTTTCTCACCTTGGGCTTGGGTTACCCCACTAACCTCTGGAGCAGGAAACACACACTAGATTGGATAGATGCTTTTGTTTTTACAGGCACAGATTCAGTTTCTCTCCATCTCATTTTTACCTTCTTTTCCAATTTCTTCTACAGTTATACTGTTCGCTTTGTGCTCAATCTGAGGAAATGACTTGGGAGACTGAGGACTCGAAGCAAGGAATGTAAAAAGACGGAGGTAATGTGTAGAGAGGACAGTTTCAAGTCAGGTTGGCCTCTCTGTCCTTTTGGCTGATGCCGAGGGAATGTGTCAGAGTAGCAAATAAAAATACTAAAGAAGAGTTTGTGTGTTTTAAGGATGACGTGAATAGATGGGATGTGCCATGTGTAAAGTACACATGTGTGAGTTTGTGTGCGTGTCTGCAGGTGATGAGGATATGTATATGTACACATTATGTCTGTATACCTGTATGCGCAGCTGGCAAGTGGAGCTGAGGGCCGGTGTTCCATAGTCAGCAGCCGTCACAGTGAAGGCGTACTCCGCTCTCTCCGCCCATCTCAGAGGGGAAGACGTTCGCAGCTCGCCAGTGGTCGGGCTCACAGAGAAACGTTCTGCTCTGGCACCTTCAGAGCACACAACAGACATGGGGGTCAGCTCAAACTTATGATGAGATGATAAGATAAAACTTTGTTGATCTATTATATATTACATTGGGATTTGAATTGTGGGGTTGTGTAAACGTATGCTGCTGCCAATTTCAACACAATGGCAGGTCGGTTGATCAGTATAGAAATGAAGGAGACTCACCTGATAAAGAGTAGTAGATGGTGCCGTTCTCTCCCTCATCGGGGTCTTTAGCTGTCACTATCCCTAGGACTGTACCAGAAGGAAGCCCCTCCATCACCTACAAGGAAGAATAACACCATTCACCATTCATATAACTGTTGGTGGCATATTGTGCATATTAAAGACTTGGTAGCCTGCAGAAATTCCAATACATTGGCAAACATTTTAATGAGAAAAAGCATACAAAGGAAGGTCACAAAACATATGTTGTTTTAACTGCAAGTGAGAGACAATATGCACTAGTATACATTTTTCAGTGTCCCTTCTACCCAAAAATATATATGTAGCAACATCATTTTCATCTTTCATCTCCCAGAACACCTTCTATTCCTCTCTTTATCTGCCTTTATCCCACTTTTCTCCTCTCCCTTCCTTCTCACCTGTATAAGCAGCTCCCTGTCCGACTGGGCGTGACTGAAGCTGGGGGCGTTGTCGTTCTCGTCCAGCACAGTGATGTGAGCGGTGCCGGTGGCGCTGCGAGGCGGCGTGCCCCCGTCCTGTACCACCACAACAAGCTGGAAGCTGGACTGCTGCTCTCTGTCCAGGGCCAGGCGGGTACTGATCTCACCTTAAGAAGAGAAGCCCAGAGGGAGCAAAGGGCTTAGCTTGGCCAAAAGGTTGCATTACCTTGCAGATTGCAGTTAGATTTTAAGTAATTGTTATGATTACTATGTTAAAAACAAATAAAAAACATTAATTACATCAAAAACTGGGATTAAAACTGCATTATACTGGTGTGTGTTCTCTCTGCAAAGTAGTTACTATGTTCACTAACTATAGTTCATACAATGCAATACCATTACAACTTGCTTGACGTTTAACATTGCCTCTCTCAAATCCAAGTGAAACTGTCAAAGGTATTTTCCTCACCAGTCTGTGAGTTGATCTGGAAGTGCCTGTCAGTGTGCAGCAGCCTGTAGGTGAGGCGAGCATTGAGTCCTGCATCTCTGTCTGTAGCGGACACCCTGCCAAACCCAGTCCCCGCCAGCAGGTTCTCTCTGACAGCCAGGAACACCCTTTCCTGGCTCAGTCTGGGGGAGTTGTCATTCTCATCGGTCACAGTCACTCTCACCGTGGCACTGCCAGTCCTGCCAGCCCCTCCTTGGCCTGAGGTGGCCAGGACGGTTAACAGGTACATGTCCTTGGCCTCGCGGTCGAGAGAGCTACGAACAAACAGCCAACCGCTGTCCGCCATGATTCCAAATCCGGCAGCGTCGCCATCAGGCCGGAGCCGGTAGGACACAGAAGAGGATGAAGAGGAAGAGGAGGAGGAACCTCCACCGTTCCCAGCAGCCTCTCTGTTGAGAGCTCTGACCTGGAGGAAACGTGTGTTGAGTGGCGTGTTCTCCCGTAGCTCCACGCGGTAGGTCAGGGTGTCAAAGTTGGGGCCTTGTGCATCCTGTGCTTGGACGTGCACCACGAGCGTGAAGGTGGAGCTAAGCTGGGGTGCCCCGCCATCCTTGGCTAACACCTGAAGGTCATAGCGAGGGACACTTTCATAAGACAGACTCCCAATCAGACGCACTTCCCCGCTGCCCCGGTCAACACCAAACGTCCTCTGGCCACTACTGCCTGCAGCCCCGGCCGAGACCAGGTCGAAGCTGAGCTGACCGTTATGACCGGAGTCCCGGTCCGTGGCCTGAATGCGGTAGATAACGGTTCCCATTTTGGTGATCTCAGGTACAAGCAGGGACTCTGATGAGGAGGGGAGGAAAGTGGGGGAATTGTCATTGACATCTGAAATAGTAATGCGTACACGGCTGGTTCCATAGGCTGGAGGAGAGCCGTAGCGGGCCTGGATCTCTAGGTCCAGACTGGAGCAGGTCTCGTGGTCCAGAGGAAGGGCTGTGCGGATGGTACCAGAAGCACTGTCCACTGTGAAGTAACCATCTGGGTCTCCAGAGGAGATGGAGTAGGAGATGTCCTTAGACACACCTGGAGGGGAGTGAGAAAGAGAGAGAGAGAGAGAGAGAGAGAGAGAGAGAGAGAGAGATTTAAAAACCACCAGCATATAGTATGAGCTAAACCAAACATGCCAGTCCTTTCCAAATGAAATCATAACACATCCTGTGGGCTCTAGGAGCATACAGCATCTTTCACACATTTTCAAATAAGTCAATAGAAACTCATTATTATCAAGGTTTTCAACACAGTCAAAAGATCAATAACATCTCCTTGCTCATGAGAGACAGACAGAGACAGAGGAGGGGGTGGGCATCTTTAAGCTCATATCTCATTCAAGTGTTATGGAGGACTGGACTGAATGTTGGACAGTTGCACAGACAGAGATGAGTGCCCTTCTGCCCACTACACCACTGAGTGCACTTCTCGACTCCCACTCAGAATCGCAGCCAATCCAAATCCATTTCTTCGTAATTTATAATGACAGAAGAAAAAAAGTCTGGCCAGAGTGAAAATAATCGCGGGTAAAGTCTGCCCTCTGTGATGGATGTGATTTCCTAATGGAGTGTATACTCCTGTTGCTGGTCTATTTGTACAACTGCTCTAGTGAGAGGTAAGGTATCGTGCACTCTCCACTCCATTAAGGTAACACACAAGTGGTCAGGAGTGCATGTTCTGTCCTGGGACTTGTCAGAAACAAGAGAGCAGTTCTGCCTTGTCAGGGTATGACGTTAAAAAAATATCCATGCGTTGGCAAAGCATATGAAGTCAACTCAACAGAAAAAGCCTGTAAGACGGAACGACAACACAGACACAGACTTCAACAGAGGACCCGGGAACCAACACACATCCTCACCTGTCTTGGTAGCGGCGCGGACCACACCCACCGCCGTACCTCTGAGAACGTCCTCGGACACGGTGAAGAAATACTGCATCTGTTCAAACACAGGAGCCGCCACCGAACCTCCCACCACGCTCACGTTCACCCTGGCGTTGAGCGGCGCTGTCAGACCGCCTCCGTCCTCGGCTGATATTACCAGGGAAATTACCGTGTTGGCTTTGCCGTGGAGTGAGCGGGAGAGAGAGATCACACCTGCAGAGGGAGAAAAGTGGGAGAAAGAAAAGAACAGAAGATGATGACTCAACTCAAAACTGTAAATAACTCTGACACAAGCACATTCCCTTCATAACACACACACACACACACACACCTGTGTCCTTGTTGAGGGTGAAGAAAGCAGAGCCTCCTCCTGGTACCGTGCGGTAGGTCACCCTGCCGTTTTCCCCAGCATCAGGGTCGTTGGCGGTAACCTTGACGACGGACGTTCCCGGGGCGCTGTGGGTGCTCAGACTGACTGTGTAGAGGACGGGATAGAAGGAGGGCCGGTTGTCATTGATGTCCAGCACCGAGACCCTCACACGGGCTACCGAGCTCAGACCGCCCTGGAAAAGACATGGGTGTGAATTAGACTCGATTTAAAATGCAAACAAAAGTGTGTGTGGTATGACTTATGCAATAATCTTAACTGACTAGTGTCTACAGATGCGAAGCCACACAGCAAGTTATTTTTATTGCATATCCCTGAAGGCAGCATTCACTTGTTCAAGCTGGAGTAAAAAAATGCTTGTTTTCTTTGTCTTATAGTGACAGGAAATAGTGCAGCACTTTCATGTTTCCAATGGTGTCAATACAGTTTTATAACATCGAAAAGATGAGTTCTTTGTTGAAGAGCCATGAAACATATGGCCAATCAATAGTCATACACATTTATTACTGAGCGGATTAGTTTGCACTCATTACAGTTTATTTGCAGGCGTAGTTTTAAGAGTCTATAAATAATAGAAGTAGTCAGGATGAAGGGAACAGACACCAGCTGCATCTAGCTGGGGATGGAGTGGAGATGGAGTGGAGATGGATTCAAGAGTTTATTGTCACACTTGATGTACAAGTACAGTCATTGTGTCATTCTTAGACTGAGAAAAACTCCAATGAGAAGAAGAAAATGGTGTTGGGGGTGTTTTGTTTTGTATCATAAATCCTTATAAATTGAAATATATAGATCAAATTGAAGCGGTTCAACAAAGGGTAACTAAATTAATCACAGGTTTGAAGGAGTTGTCATATGAAGAGCGCTTAAGATCCTTGAAACTACCAACCCTTGTATATAGGAGGTATAGGGGTGATATGATCGAGGTTTACAAACTTGTCCACAAAATGTATGTAGTCAGTTTCTGGGAAAGCACTTATGAATTAAGAGGGAACTCCCTAAAACTGCTCCCGAAAATGTGTTGCTCTGAGAAAAGGCAGATTTTTTTCACAATTAGGGCTGTGAGAATCTGAAACGGGCTACCGGAAGAAGTAGTGCAGGCTCCGTCAGTGAATACTTTTAAAAATAGATTAGACAAATATTGGTCAAATGAAGACTTTTTATACAACTATAAGGCAAAGTTATGACTGTGTGTATGACTGTATGACTTATGTTTGTTGTTTATTTTGTAATTATTTATTTTCTTAGTAGGTAACATGTATTTAATTGTGTATTTTCATGTTTTTTATAGTACATTGTGATTTCTTATTTTTAGAGTCTGATGTAGAGGATATACATCCTGTACCAGATTTTTTTTCCATTAAATTTCATTAGACTGGTAAGAGAAATTAGCATTGAAAAATATAATCAAATTTGATTGGAAAATCGTCCTGTACTTACACTGTATGTTACTTTGAAGACTACAATAATTGGTGTAAGGTGGTCTACCCTTTGACTGACTTGTATGCACATTCTACCAGCAGAGGGTGGCCATGCACCGGCCTTTCAACAGTTGGAGAAAATGTGCAACCATTTTAACTTCACTACACACAATAAAGTCATTGAGCTGCGACTGTGGTTTGTTACAAAAAATGAAACCATGAAGCTCAACGACAGCAGAAAATAAATGTATCATCTTCAAAGTAGACAATCTTCAGATTGACAAGTCATGCAGTGCTAATGCAAGTGAATACATGTAATTGAATTGAGTTGACCCACTAAACTGGCCCTGTGGTGATTTAGGGATGGGGACTAAAAAGCCCTCATGCCCCTTAGGGTTGCTACAATTTTATGCTACAACTGAAGGGTTGCAATACCAAAACCCTTTGGATACCTACAGTATGATATCAAGTAAAACAGGTATTGTACCAGTTCATTGTCAAAAAGACAATCAAGTTATGCAAGAGATATAACACAATACAAGCAATTTTCAGTAAAAAAACACCACGTATAATGAAAGGTGTAATTAAATAAAAAATAATTAAATAAGCATAGACAAATTCAATGAGGTGTGGTAAAGTGATACCACAATGTTTACAGACATAATGAAATTGAATGGAGATGCATGTCAGCATTAAAATCACCACGTCAACGGAAAGTCCCAACCTTTGAGATCAAGGTCTCTGAAAATCAAGTTCACTGCATTCGCTGTTCAATTTGTTGGCAATAATAATAATAATAATAATAATAATAATAATAATAATAATAATAATAATAATGATAACTTTTGTATATCACCTTTAAAAACAGAGTTACAAAGTGCTTCACAATAAAAGCGAATAGTAAAAAACAAACAATAAAATAATTAAAACAAGAAAAAGAAAAGAAAGAAAAAGAAAAGAACAAAACAACAATATAAGGCCATAAATAACAAAATAAGGGCATAAGCATGTATTGGTTTAGCTTTGTGCCCCTGATCAGCTCTCACAAGTTCATCACAACACAATAGAAACCAAAGGTACTTTCTTAACAAAACCAGTTGAGATTGCCAATTATTTCAATAATTACTTCATGAACAAGGTTGATAATCTCAGAAAGAACTTGACGTCCACTGATGGCGCCTCCCATATGCACACTAATTGAAAACTGTATTAAGAACGATAAAACAACTTGATTTTGTGCAGGTGACACCCCTGACATTGATACGCTGTTGGTGTCTCTGCCAAATGAGAAACTGGCCGGTATAGATCTTGTAGATGGATAACTGTTATGATTTGCTTCTGCTCACGTATCTACTCCAATTTGTCAAATCTTTAATAAATGCTTGGAAAGAGGCAACGGTGATTCCAATATCAAAGGATAATAAATCAACGTTCACAAGTACCAGTCGTCCAACAAGCATACTGTACGTCCTGTCCTGAGCAAATTGTTGTTGAAAATAGTTTTGACACAGATCCAAGATTGTTTTACCAGGAATAAACTGATCCCTATAGATCCCAGCACACATACTGTACAGAGAAAGTCACTCTACAGCCACTGCCCTAGCCCAGCTAACTGATGACTGGCTGAAACAAATGGATAACAAGAAAATTGTAGGCACAGTCTTGCTCGACTTCAGTGCCGCATTTGATGTAATAGATCATAACATATTGATTACTCAACTACAGAAATATGGATTTAGCAGTATGGCACTCTCTTGGATGGTCAGCTATCAATCTAATAGATCGCAGAGAGTCTTTTTTAATGGTAGCCTATAAGACTCCGAGTACAACAGCTGTGGAGTTCCACAAGGAAGCTGCTTGGGCCCCGTACTCTTCTCTATTTTCACAAATGATCTGCCTCTAGCAATTGAGAATGCTAATATGGCAATGTATGCAGATGACACAACACCGTATAGCACTGCTTCAACTAAAAATGAACTAATAACCATCCTAAATCAGGACCTAGAGAGAGTGTCTAATTGGTTGAAAAATAACAAGCTAGCCATGAACAAGTATTGTTTTTGGCTCAAGAAGTATGTGTAATGGGTTAAGCCCTCTACTCTAAGTTTGGCCACGCCCTGTAACAGGTGGCTGGTTTACGTCCTAGTCTAGCAGCTTATTTAAGAGGAGCCACTGCCACAGACAGCACCTTAATCATAGACAGCACCCCCATGATTTCTTCATTCCACTACATACCACACACCTCCTACCTCAAATGTATCATTCCTTGTTGTCCCCATCATGTGTTTTTTATTATGTGTATTTATTTTCCTTCATTTATTTTTCATCAATTTATCTATTTTTTACTCATTTATTTATTTATTTATCTAACTATTTTTCCTTTATTTTAATCTTAAAAAAAGAAGCTCAATCCAGCTTGCCAAGTGTGCATCACCGTCTGCTGCACAGATGTTTTTTTACAGATGTTTTACAGATGTTTTTATGGATGGAAAAGGGCACAAGCCCTGAGCTATCCTTCCATGTGCACGTACTACTACTTAAGAGGAGCCGGATGCAGGAAGAGACAGGCTCACCTCGCTTTGTCCCGACCACGTTGGAGATCGTTTGGCCACCCAAAACTCTTGGCTCTAAGGTATTTCCTCATTTGCATCTAGCGATGGTTCGGTGACATATTCTAAATGTGGCAATGGGTTTACCTAGCGGGCGCTTTCATCCAAGCATCATGTGGGGTAAGATAACATATGATCGGTAATACTGTATGCCTCCCGAAATAGGAACGAGGACGGTGGTGATGATGATGCTGGTGGCTTCTCGATGATCTACGTTAAGGACACTTGGCAAAGGATTGCTGTATGGCTGCCTAGTTTGTGTGTTTTTATTGTTATAATTTTAAGTGGGTTTATATGGGTTAGTTTTGGTGACCTCTTTTATTTATTTGATTTCGATTAGCTCTTTATTGTTTTTTTTTGTTGTTGAACCAATTGTGGCTAGAAATTAAAGGGTTGATATTGTTGAGTTTGTTGCCAGCTAACAGGACGGGTGGGGTTGCCATATCCTTGCAGGTGGTTGGTCACAGGGTGGAGGCCTTCCCTTTGGTTTCTATAGTGCATGTTACTTTTGCTGTGCCCTCCTAACCCCTGCATGCTTTTATTATACCTAGTGTGAGCAGTTGTGCACGTTAATTCGTAGGCATTGTAACTGTGTTTTCTACAGTATCTTGCAGTGTGAGTGCAAACAGCTGCGTGTGTTCCTCACCTACTGTAGCCTTCTGGTGGTATCCTCCCCCTCACTCCCCTCCTCCTGTGGACTTCCCGGGCAACCCCCCTCCGGTAGGCCTACTGGTAGTGTGCTCAGTGTAGAGATACTTTTAAACTTGAAATATATATTTTTGTAATGAACGTCAATCATGCCTCTATTTTAAGCTTGGCTAAATGAATACTATTTATGAATCTTGTTGAATAAATAATTATCCTTTTTGAAATTGGAAACTCACGTCTCTGCCCATTCTCTTTATCAAAAGAACTTGTATATCTGTTGGGTATTCTCTGGGTGAAGTTCCCAGAGTGGCGTTGTCTGGCTATTGGTAGTCTGGGGCTCATATGTGCCCCAGTCACATGCTTATTGGTGACACACAGTTGCATCTGTCAATGTCAGGGATGGCAATAGAACAAGTCAACTTGTAGTTTAGTAGTTTCCAGATAGTCTGGACTATATGTGGGTCTAACATGTAGTTTAGTAGTTTCCAGATAGTCTGGACTATATGTGGGTCTAACATGTAGTTTAGTAGTTTCCAGATAGTCTGGACTATATGTGGGTCTAACATGTAGTTTAGTAGTTTCCAGATAGTCTGGACTATATGTGGGTCTAACATGTAGTTTAGTAGTTTCAGATAGTCTGGGCTATATGTGGGTCTAACATGTAGTTTAGTAGTTTCCAGATAGTCTGGGCTATATGTGGGTCTAACATGTAGTTTAGTAGTTTCCAGATAGTCTGGACTATATGTGGGTCTAACATGTAGTTTAGTAGTTTCAGATAGTCTGGACTATATGTGGGTCTAACATGTAGTTTAGTAGTTTCAGATAGTCTGGACTATATGTGGGTCTAACATGTAGTTTAGTAGTTTCCAGATAGTCTGGACTATATGTGGGTCTAACATGTAGTTTAGTAGTTTCCAGATAGTCTGGGCTATATGTGGGTCTAACATGTAGTTTAGTAGTTTCCAGATAGTCTGGGCTATATGTGGTCTAACATGTAGTTTAGTAGTTTCAGATAGTCTGGGCTATATGTGGGTATAACATGTAGTTTAGTAGTTTCCAGATAGTCTGGGCTATATGTGTGTCTAACATGTAGTTTAATAGTTTCAGATAGTGTGGACTATATGTGGGATTAACATGTAGTTTAGTAGTTTCCAGATAGTCTGGAAACTACTAAACTACATGTTAATCCCACA
>CABFOS010098373.1:0-10111 GCA_900660315.1 Diretmoides pauciradiatus | reverse complement strand
ACTTTTCGCGGCCTCGCTGTTTCGCGGATTTTTTTTAGTGTAATTTTGCATGCTTTTTTTACAGCGTACAGTATGAACGCGCATTGTGTTCTGCGTCCTGATTGGCTAAGGGAGAACCGCACATGTGTTCTGCGTCCTGATTAGCTAAGGGAGTACAGAATGCGTTCGGCTAGCCAGATTTACATAAATGTTCAATCGCTAGCAGTGTGACTCTGAAGTGCTGTGTGTTTGCAAGTTTTCTACCCGAAAAAAACCCATAATGTCGATGAAACAAACTACAAAGCAAAAGGCACCTGCGGTTGCACCCAAAAGGCAGAGGAAGATGCTAACCATCGCAGAAAAAGTTGGACTTCTGGACATACTAAAGGAAGGTAGAAGTTAAGCGGCTGTAGGGCCGCGTAGATTGATCATTAAAATTAAATTGGTTAAAAATGTTTGGGCTTGAAAATAGGTTTTGATCTTTGGTTTCATTTACTTATTTTTTTTTTAATCTGTGAAAGTTTGAACTTTGAGAGTGTTTAAATAAGAGAGAAATGTGAGAAAATGTTAATGCCTGTCTGAGAAAAGTGTATAAAAGTGTGTGGTTAGGGGTTTTAGGGCCTTAAAACATGTATAATAATTGTTAAAAATAAAGCTGATCACTTCGCGGATTTCGTCTATTGCGGGTTATTTTTGGAACGTATCCCCCGCGATAAACGAGGGACGACTGTACGATGCAATCAATATTTCATATCATGAAGCACATGAAGGACCCTCCCCACCAACCCCCCCAAGCCTGTTAATAAATCTGTGGCGGGCTTCTTTTAAACGTGCGTTGTCAAACAGGACCGACTTGGCACCGGAGCACATCCAGGTAGAATGATGGTGGTACAGTAGGTGTAAGAGAATGTAGTTTCAATACTTAACTTTAAAAAAAAATTTTTTTACTGCAACACTACCACAGTGTGGAAACACACGCACTCTTTAATACCTTGAAGTAGTCTCCGAAGGACCATGACCCCAGCATCTCGAAGAAGGTGTGGTGGTAGACATCTTTACCCACGTCGTCCAGATCGTTGTGTTTGCCGCCTGCACGGATACACTTTTGGGTGTTGGCAGCACGAGTCAGCTTGGCCATAGGGTGGCTTGGGTCGATGGTGTTGAGGAAGATAGGCTTGAACTGGGAGGAATGGGAAAGAAAAGCGGGATGGGATAGTTGAAGGAATGAACTGTTATTTAGTGGGGGGGAAAACATCCTGACGGTGTTTCAAGACATTTTCAACAAAATGGACATGGCCTATGGGAGGGAGAACAGGATATAAGGAAGTGACAAGAACAGGGAAGCGAGCCTGTATTAGCAAGACAGTGAACAGTAAATCAGCATTTTTATTACATCACTAAAAAAAGTCAGGCGTAATCACATGTCTGGCTGTGGTTGAGCTGAACTCTTTCTTTATTGTACTGCATTTGTTGCCACCATTTCTGTTTCGGTACTATATAAAAACCATCAGTCCAAAAAGCAGTGAGGTTTCTTCTCTTCCGCTGCCAATAGTTTGTCTGACATGAAGCCAACAGCATGTATTTACATGCTGTTGGCTTCATGTCAGACAAACTATTGTGGCATAGACAAACATGGCATAGACAAACTATGGCAAAGTAACATGATATCAAACATTTGTTTGATATCATGTTACTTTGCCAGTCCACAGTAAAGCTGAACAGAACCATGACAGCGATTGGCTGAGAGGACCTACAACAAGTTGGATTTCTCCTGTGATCTATTGAGAGGTGGCACTGAACATTGTGTAATTTTGCAGTGTTCATTGTAATTAAGTAAATCAGTTGGTACCTAAAAAGCAAAACATTTCCATAGCTGGCCCTAAGGAGGAAGGAATAAAAGCACACACAGATAGGAGAGAATAAGGGACATGCATTTCGTACCTGGTTCATGCCAGCGTTGGCGAATAGCAGCGTGGGGTCGTCCATTGGGATGGTGGATGATGAGTGGACATAATTGTGCTCATAGCCACGGAAGAAGTCAATGAACCTCTTACGGATCTCAGCTGCACTCAGTGAACTGTCCATTCTGGATCGGCTTCCTAGACACACAAACACACATCGTCCATTAAGCATGGTTACGGAGGTGACTCTCAAGGGCATCAGATATTTTTAATTAAACAAATAACCTCCAGGTCCAATTAAATTGTTTTCGGTCGCTGACTTTATTCCACAATGACAACGTGGCTATTAACATGTATCCCGCTAGTACAGCAAACCGCATGCCAATGGAAAAACAGGAACTTAACATGTAGTAGCAGGTAGGGTCCAATTATAACTTGTGCATGTGTAGGAGGAGGAGGCACCGACGGTCAGCATAACTCATCTTCTAATGGGAGGGAGTTTAAGGGTTCAGTTTCTTGCTTCCTGATTAGGCTGCAGACCAGTCACAGCCTGCCAACAGCTCAAATTTAATTGATTTCTGAGATTTGAATTTGGGCGAAATTGGATGAACCGCTGTAGTGTTACTGTAGATGGAGAATGACAAAAATCTCGGACAGACTGGCAACAGCCATTGAAAAGTGAGCTTGACACTGAAACAAGACTAGTATGTGGCTGAACCGTGTGCACTCTCCCTCATGCTTCTTGGCACATGGAGAGCTGTTTTCTGTTCCTAGGTGCACTTGAATGCATCAATGTATTACGGCGAAAGTCGACCAATGGTGTAACCCTCTGAACACTGGAATTTCCTAGCCTGAATGGTACATTCAACACCTCGACAAATGTCCAAATGTCCTAGGCGCACTTGAATGCATTTCATCAATCATCACATCTGCGAAAGTCGACCAATGGTTTAACTTCCTCAGTCACTAACTCGTTCAGTCACAGACATTCGCGTTTATAGAGCTGGTCCCACTGTTTTGGTCCAACCAAAAAATACAAACAGGAACTTAGTGAGATGCTGGCAGTCTATGCTTGGTGCTGTACTATCATGGTAACACCAGCACTCCGTGACATTTTGAGGGCTGCAAGGCTCGATCAGCGAACCCCATCACAGACGATTCATGTCAATTGTGAAACTCTTCATCATCAAATGCGTAGCTTTTCTTCAACTTGGAAAGAGAAGCTAGAAAACTACTAGTCTGACATTTACTGTCTGTTAGGATTGTAAAAGTAGGCAGCTGTACAGTATGCACCATAAGGCATTGACAGTCAGTTACGACCAGTTAAACCAGCTGAGCCATTCCCGAGTCTGTTTCCCCCCAAGGTCTGTTATGAGCTGCTTCAACACACTCCTTTCTGAATGGATGTAGATACTGTATGCACATACACACAATTTAATTTGTTCATAATGTGAAGATCATTGTGATTAATGTGTTCTATGATTATATATTACATCTAAAAGGGGTGAAGCAGTTCTGGTGTTTTCCCTAGACCTAGGATGCCTGTCATAACTTGAGCATAGATGCCCCACCTCTCTCGTACCCCGCCCCTAAAATTGCCCCTGGGCCTTCCTCATTATACAACCAACACTGCCTCAGGAAACCTGTGAGGTAGGTGAGAAGTGGTTGATGGGAGATGGGATCATGACAATACAAAGATAGAGGATAATGGTAATATAATTGGTGACATATAGTTTAGAATGAAGCCCACAAGTATTTGTTACGCATCTCTCAGCTATGCTCTTTGAAATTGCCGCCGCACGTAATTTATGGAGCAGTCGGACCAGAGGATGCAGTTAGAGTACAATTAAGTTGCAGCAGAGTATGATGATAGTGGTTTGAATATTCAGAACAGAATACAGCTCACTACTTGTGTTGTTTACTTTTTACAGCCTTTTTTGGCTCATCTAGTAGGTCTGGGAGACTCTCTGCAGATCAAACAACAAAATGAATGATTCTCAAGTTTGCATAATTGCAGGTACAATATACATATGAGGAGGACTCAGTAATAATGTGAAATATTTATCAAAATGAAAAACAACTACCAATAATGAAAAGTAGCCTATAGGCTTGGTCGCCTACTGTTTTAACTGATCTACATAAAGACTTTAGGAGCACCAGGGGAAAGTTAATAAAAGCCTACTGCCCCAACTTTCTGTAGGAAGACCTTTTAATGCTAGTTGAAATAAGCTATTAAGACCAATTGCACCCCCAAAACATCCTGAAAAGTAAAACAATAAAGCGTAGTAAAGCAAAAATAAACTGTATTGAATACCTTCAAGGCCTTAAAATTATTGAAGACTTGTTAAGGACCACCAGACACCCTTGTAACTGATGTGTCAGAGAGGACAGAGAAAAACTGTGCTAGCATCTATAATTAAAAGGCAGTGGTGTGCTGAATTCCCATCAACGGCATCACTGGGAATCAAGCTGGTGTAGGAAACCCCACAGTTGGTGCTCCAGGCTCCCCGGGGCCGGCAACGTATGGTAAACAGCTCCTGTCCCCCTCCTGACTACAAAACCCCTGTTGGCAACCAAAGGATGTGACATTGGTGCAAGGGGATGGAAAACTTACCCTCCAATCAGAATTTACTTTATATTTCTCTGTTCTCTGACAGTTTAGCGTACTTTTCTGAACAAGACGTGGTGTGGGCCACGACCAAGACAGCTGAGACCCTTCTGAGGATGTCATCAAGAGAGTGACAAGCTGCTCCACTGAGTGAACAGGAGACTCATTTTGTGGACTACAGCGTCTGGGTCTGTGTGGGCCCAGGGTCGTTTTGTAAGGAAACTGGTGCAGTAAAACAAACATCCCCACAAAGTCAAGTCTCCATTGCCAGTGGAGCAGCCCTTGGTTTTGTCTCCTGGTGGCAATATGGAAAGCATTGGTTCAGCGGTTTCTACCTCTGGGAGAGGGTTGGTCTGTGATCACCAACACAAACTGAACTGTCTTTGATCATAGGAATAACATGAAGTCTCAAGATGGTGCATTTTCTCTTTATGGATAACATTCATCACTGTCCCTTGGCACCTTTTGCAACTCTGCTGCGAACTAGTGTACAAGGATAAGTGCCATAGAATTAAGTCTAAACAATAGGACAAAAACATTATTCCCAAACTGCTTTCTCACAAACGGACACTGCAATCTCTGTTAGTGGCACTAGCTTGACAAGCTGATAGCTACCAACTAGCCAGCCGGGCTAAGTCTATACACTTCAGCACGTGGCTACTACAGACTACATCCTCTGCTCCATAGCAAAAAAACAAACTATATTCGATTCAATCTCACATTATCAAATGATAATACTCACAGAATGTGCTATTCTTCAGTTACTGCTTCCACACACACTTGCTCGCCGCACGCTACTTCCACCACAAGGAAAATGCAGAGAGAAGACACGCCCACAAGCGCATGCTATTGGTTCAGCCACACCGGCACGTCAATAAATGTCCATTTCTATTGGATAAGCCGACTGTCAGTCTTAGCGAAGCCCGCCACCTCATTTGTACGACCTGCTCTGCCTTGGCTGATGCAATGAAAGAGACGCTGGTGTCATTGCGTTTGTTCTGCTTGATACGAGACGATGAGTGTGCAGATGAAAAAAACACTCGTTCAAAACGTCTTTTGATAAACAAATTTACTGGGCTAGAGTTACTGTAGTCTTTAATTTGGTTGCGGCGTGCCCTGTGGCCCATTCATCGTGAGCTGTATGAGCAATTTGTGTCTGTTTGTCTCACAATAAAACCAAGGGGTTTAGTATTTTCACAAGGGAATGTCATTGTTCATTATTTCAAGTAAACATTTTTGAGCTGTTCTGCAGGTGCCGCGCCAAACCATAAACTGTAGTAACACGTCAGGCGGAACTATCTGCCTCCTTGTTGTGTTTCGGTGGGGACACATTTCTGGGCTGGACCAACTGAGAATACACAGCGGAGTTTACACGCGGATTGCAGCGGGGCATATCTTTAGTTTGTTTATCTTCACCATGCCGACTGACAACAAAAGACTACGAGGTCCAGACGTGTCACACAGTTTGTCGCTGTTTGTCCGCAAACCGGCGGCCGTCGTCCGGCCAGACGGCCCCAGAGCAGACGGCAGGCAGCGGGATCAGGTGGATGTCCGACCTGTGTTCGTCCGGTGTGGGCTTGTCAGCCAAGCCAAAGGATCAGCCTACATCGAGGCTGGAAACACGAAGCTCATGTGCTGTGTTTACGGCCCCAGAGAAATGGAGCGAAAGGACGAGACAGACATGAAAAGCGGAAGGTACTGAAATGTGTGCAGGTCTTCAGTCCGTAGAGTGTGTGAGGTGTTGTGATGGGGTCCTGGAAGTATTCATTCAGTCATGTAGTGGGTAAGCTATGACCTCCAGTAGGTGGTTAACACAAAACACGCAGTCATCATCAGTACTAACTATGAAGAAAAATACAATATTTCCATTTCTTTTCCCCTCATTTGCCCCGTTGTCATGTAACTTACCGTTTTGACTACTTCATATGATCTGTGCTATTAATGTGCAACGATTCATGTGGGTTTGCAGTGCAGAGAGATGCTTGTGTGTCTAAGATTGGTGATATGATGACTGCTTCAAAATACTATGGGGAGAAGTTCTGAAGACAGTAATAAAGCTCTCTCTCTCTCTCTATGCATCCAGGCTGATGACAGATATGCGGTTCGCTCCCTTCTCTTGCCCGGAGAGGGGCTCCTGGATCCAGGGGACCGAAGAGAAGGACCTCTCCCTGATGCTGCTGGAGAGTCTGCGGCCGGCGGTGTGCCTCCACAAGTACCCCCGCTCGCAGATTGAAGTCAACGTGATGGTCCTCGAGAACAGCGGCTCGGTCCTGGCCCACGCCGTCACGTGCGCCTCCCTCGCCCTGGCCGACGCAGGGATCGAAATGTACGACCTTGTACTGGGTTGCTCCATCCGCCAGGACGGCGCTTCCTACGTGATCGACCCCACTCACGCGGAGGAAAGCGGCTGCTGCTCAGGCAGCGGGGAGAACCAGGGCCGACTGACAGTTGCTTTCCTCCCCAGCTTGAACCAGATCTCAGGGTTGCAGTCGGATGGCGAGATGGGGGAGGAGACTCTGACAGCGGGGGTGCGGACCTGCATTGAGGGATGCTATAAACTGTACCCGGTCATCCAGCAAGCCCTGGCCAAGACTGTGCGCAGGGGAGCTCCACCACCATCAGAGAGCTGAGACACTGATGAGGCAACTAATTCATTCCATTTCCACCCTCTGACATCAGAATCAATGTTTGTGCGTCTGTCATGTATCATTTTAATGAATATTGATAGGAGTTATTTAACTGTATTGACTTTTTTTTCATGCACATGAATATTATGTTCAACTCAGATAGAAATATGCATTTGTGGTGCTCAAAATAGGCACTCACTTTTGACATTACTTCATCAGTGGATGGACAGACATGATGCATGCTAGTTTAAGCTTCTATCCCCGAGTTCATAGCTACCAAACGTCTCAGAATAGGATTGTTGATCTGGGGAAAACACTCAACATGTTTGTCACCCAGCCTAATTAAGTACCCACAGATATTTGTCAAAGTTCTATCCATGAGCAGTGCTCTGTTGCCTTTTTTTGTGTGAAATGTTTGAGGCGAGGTTCAGATTCACTAGACAACAGTAACCGCAGAATTTGAATGAACAATAAATCATATATTTGTATTACCATTGTCCAACTCTGACTACCATACCTTTTCCCCTGGATTCCCTGGCTCCTCTTGCACCTCACCAAGTATGGCTCCTGTGCAGTATACCGCTCGCTTCCTCACGCACACATTTCATCCTCGTTTGTTGTATCTTGACATGTGCCGCACGGAATTCTACACTATTACATTTACATGAGTTGTTTCCTCTAGCTGGGGTGTTCATCTTCACCCTTTCAGGCCCCTTTGGACAAATATCTCTACGGGGCTAAGCTGACGTTGCTGCTGGCTGTCTCTTCAGCATCAGACATGTCAAGACAATCGCCAGCTTGTGTCCCAGTAGTCTGTACAGCTGACCGGTCGCTCCTGTGGATTCCAGAGCAACCTTGAGGCCCTCCCTAGTCACTACAGCCTCCATGGTGCTTTTATGGCCCTCTTGACACCTAAACCTTGCAGAGAGACTCCAGTCATCCCACCAAAGAGCCACCAGAAGAATGACCGAACCGAACCAGTCTAACTTTACATTTTTAATCTCTTCCTTTGTTACTTCCTTACTGATCTTGTTTCTGTCTTTTTCACATCACTTTCTTCTAAACATCCCTTTTGAATATTGCTCTCTTCTGTCTGCTTGCAGGACAGGAAGCCTATGCAAACTAACCCAATGGTTTTAAATACCTTGTATGGTGTTCTAACTTTGTTCCTGAGTACTTAAACGAGTAGTTTAATATATGGACTGGGTTTCTAGTTCCACCTCTCACACTGACATATGGTCCCTTTTATGTAGGTTATTACGCTATGTAAAGTTTAAGTAATGTTGCAGAAAGCCTAACTATGGTCTAGTTCCAACTTTGATGTTATGACAGTCAGAAATGTCAGTCCAAATGAATTTGATAAAAAAAGTTCTTTATTAAAAGCACACATATGTTTGAGGTGACACAGTAAAATGCATAAATGTTCTGGTTAGGATTAAGCATTGCATGCAAAATGATTTATTTATAAATAGTGCTGTATGGAGCAAAATAGTTCAATCTGACCTCAAGTGATCCTAGTATTTCATTTGTGAGCTCTGAACAGTTTAGCTCAGGAAGGGAATATTATGGCGCGTTCAAGTCATGTTGGATTTACTGTAAATAGGAACTGCCAGTGCCAACTGAGAAAAACCCTTCACCTCAGCGTCCTAGTGGCAATTCTTGACTGATACTTGGCATCACAAATTGTGGAATAATGTGAACATGTGGCAAATACTGCAGCGGATGCACTGATGTCGGCAGTGCAAGATAACAATGGATTGGCACCTAGAGGTCTTTAAAACACAAACCTGCTCCTCAGTTCAGAATGGCGGAGTCACATTCAAAGCCACTGTAAAATACCTGATTAATACACACGTGACCACAAAAGTGTTAATTTCAGTATTTAAAACATCACTCATTCCGGTACCTATGTGTTGCTAAGCAACCATGCTGTTTGGTTACTGGTCATAGAACTATACATCTTGGCAGAAAAATCACATTTACCAAGCTGAAATCACACACTGCCTCTGGCTTTGTTCGGCCTGCTAAAGGAGCAGTCAGTGCATTCAAGTCATTACGGTATGTACAATAGTGTTACATTACATTCGGTCACAGTCAGAGTTTTCACACAGAAATATTCCATGTTACTGGATATGTTGTACAGGTAACTGCAAAAATAATGGAAACACCAAGATAAAGTGTCTTCATTGGATATTTGGCCACTATGAGCAGCTTCAGAGTCCCTTGGCTTAGAGTCTGGAACTCTACTGGAGCAATGTGAACTTGAACATGACATATTTCATGTGTTGGTGGTTTTAAGAACTGCTGCAGAGTGTCCCAGAACTGTTTAGTGGCACATTTACCTTATGGTTAATTAATGTGTGTTGTCCCTCATCAATAAAATCAAATAAAAAATAATATTTAGGGTCCCGGTCCTCCTGGAAAACTCAATTTTCATCAGCAAAATGCACCTCATTACCCCTAATTTACCCCAGTGTTTCTTAAATCTGGATATTTTGTGGGAGTTTCATTTAACTCAAAGGTATTCATCCAAAAATGTTAATTGTGTGCATGTATGTCCTCTTGCGGACAAGCATGGTAGCTATTCCCTTCACGTCCTTCAGCCTGTCAGAGTCAAAGTCCACCAGGAGCTTCCTCACCCCGGTCCGTGGTGGCATGAAGGAGAGCTTGACTGACACCTCCTGGCCTGGAGCAATATCACCACTGAGAGAGAGAGAGAGAGCTTTATTACTGTCTTCAGAACTTCTCCCCATAGTATTTTGAAGCAGTCATCATATCACCAATCTTAGACACACAAGCATCTCTCTGCACTGCAACCCCACATGCATCGTTGCACATTATATGAAGTAGTCAAAATGGTAAGTTACATGACAACAGGGCAAATGAGGGGAAAATAAATGGAAATATTGTATTTTCTTCATAGTTAATACTGATGACTGCGTGTTTTGTGTTAACCACCTACTGGAGGTCATAGTTTACCCACTACATGACTGAAT
>CABFOS010098340.1:0-12804 GCA_900660315.1 Diretmoides pauciradiatus | reverse complement strand
ACACACACACACACACACACACACACACACACACACACACACACACACACACACGCACACACACACACACACAGACCGGTCCAACCTGTTACTGCTTGACCTCCATTCATTTCTAAGAAGATGGGAAATCACACTGACTGAGTGATTAGTCAGGCTTCCTTCTCTGTGATGTTGACGTTTTAACCTGCATTAACCCTACCACAGAGCGTTCGCGATGATCACTATGGTTAATGTGATGAGGCTGACATCAGATCTTCCCCAGTCGCTGGCCTTTGGTTGCTGTTGTCTGTGATGGCTAACGAGGAACGGTTGAACCCTCACCTCAATTTCCAGGGCAATGACAATGACAAAGATGCATCTGGTGTGTTGCACTGACAAAGAGGGCCAAAAGCTGGGTAACACCTTGGTAATCTGTGATACACACAATGGAACAGAAGGTGGCATTCAGGCTAGCCCACTGTAATGTGTGCCACATCGCTCTTCCTGCCACAGAAGGAAATGGGCCTGTCATAAGGCAATAACATGAAGCCCAAATGTGCTGTTTCTATTGTCTAGTGTAAAAGTTATAATGTAAGTGACTGTTTGCCAAATCTGCCATCCGCTGTTCAGCCACTCTTGCATGTCCTCATGATCTATGTCTCTGGAGTGTGTGTACTTGGTCTGTTTTGTTTAAATGTTTACCCGTAACACACAACTGTCTAATGCTCCCAATAGACCCAAACCTCTAGAGAGCTATTGGTGTATACAATAGTGTCTATATGCATGTGTGTATGAGTGAGTTAGTGTGTGTGTGTGTGTGTGTGTGTGTGTGTGTGTGTGTGTGTGTGTGTGTGTGTGTGTGTGTGTGTGTGTACACTAGGGTCCTCTGTGCCAGAGTATCACTGTCACGCAGGTCTCAGTGGGAGCTCCATTCCTGCTCTGCTAGCATCCAGACTAATTACCAAATGGGCAGCTGAGACCACTGGGGACAATCATAACATGCTAATGCACTGGGACAAAATAACACACACACACACACACACACTTATGCAGACATTGTATAATATTCATTGGGAATAGAACAATCTCGGAACCTGGAATCTACTACCGTTATCGATAATAGACTCTGGGGGCAACTCCCACTATGTCTGGGTTATCCGCTCTAGCCAGCGGATCTGAAGAATGACTTCCTCTTCCGGCCGCCGGTCATTTCGTTTTTAGTTTTTAGTCATTTTTTATATCAAATTGTTGCCATACCCTGTCGGCAAGCAAGCTAACACATCGCATTTGTCAAGTAAATACATTAAACAAAGCAATCGGACTGTAAAATGGCCGACATGCCCGGTACCCAGAAGAGGTCGCTATCCGCGGGTCATTTTACAGGCCGATTGCTTTGTTTAACACCTGGAAAAGGAAGTCATTATCCATATATCCTGGCTAGACTAGATAACCCAAAAATAGTGGCTGTTGCACCCAGAGGCTCGGACGGTCGTCAGACCGATTGAGATTGGGAATAGAAAAGTTTAGGGTCGGCATTCATCTCTGATTTGATCTCTGATTAACACTACGTAAACCCAACTCTCAGATTTTTGTGTTGGTTTGTCTTTTGCCCTTGTGCTTTTTTCTTTCGAGGATTTCTCGTCAAAGAGGATTTGGGGCTTAAATCTGGACGAAAGTCCTCAAAATGCATTTAAGTCATGCTGTTGTATGTCAGTATGTGAGATGATCACATGCACATCATGCATGTGTACCGTACATCCACAAGCACACGTGTACAGTACATGTGTCATGCACACACATACTGTATGCACGCAAACTTGCATACACAAATGGATGCACACTTATACACGCACACACCCATACACACACAAAAACTCATATGGTCGTGTCTCTGCAGGCAGACAGATCGATAGCAGCCCTTAGAAGTGTTCTATATAGAAACAAATCATTAGCTCAAATGGCCCTTTGCAGCAGCAGAGCCAAGCTAGTGCAAAACATTCACCCTGTATTCTAATGTTCACAACATTATGCTTCAGGATATGGATGCATTAATGTTTAGGTTTGCTGATGCATAGTTTGAGGCAGTGTGGCACAGAGGGGATATCATTTCACAATCCTAGAATACATTTTGTGTGTATGTGTCTGTGCATGTGTCTGAGTGTTTTGTGTGTGTGTGTGTGTGTGTGTGTTGGCCGGGTTGCTCACTGCAGCAGAAGTGTAGTAACGTTGCTCTCCATTTCAGCTTTACCGGGTCTTGGTAAATTAACTGCATTACTCTGACCCAGAAACTCTCTTAAGCCCAAAGATGCTACAGATGCCAAGAAACATGTGTGCATGTGACTGTGTGTGTGTATGTGTTGTCCTCCATGCTCCACTGACTTACTTCAGTGCCTAGTCTTCCTGAGTGCCTGCATTAGCAGGCACAGAAAGTGAGCTGGCCTGGCTAACGCAGTAGCACAGTGGCTACCTGGAGGCACTACAGACGAGCACAACAACCCTGCTCACTGTGGCCTGGCATGGCTTTTCAGAGAGAAAGGCATGCTTCATTATGCTGAGCCTAGAATGTGGGGTGGTTAGGGTATGGAGGTTATCCTGGATAATCCTTGCGTGTGTGTGTGTGTGTGTGTGTGTGTGTGTGTGTGTGCATGCACATGTGTATGGGAGGGAGAAAAAGAGAGACATAAAAAGAAAGAAGGTTTGACTGATTGAGTTCATTTATGCGAAAAATTAAATGTTCCAATGAGCATATATCATTTTATCTATCAGCATGACAATAAAGTTGCATGATTTAATTCTACTGTGGTACTGCAAGACAGAAAATGCAAATATATTGACCTCAGCGTTGGTAATGTATTGATTTCCTTGAGGTGATCTGTGATGAAATTAGTGAGATCAAACTGTCCATACCTCACAAGATAGAAGAGGTTGTTATTAGGATGTTGTTCCAGGGGCTGTTGACTTCAGAGACCCTGGATTGCCTCATACCAACTCAGGGCTTAGTCAATTCAAACTTCAACCATCAAGTATATTCGACTTCTGATTATAATAATGATAATGATAATTCTTCATTCATTTTGGACACATTACAGAGAGAGTCTGTTGGGAGGGGAGTGAGAAAACCATGTTTTAGGTTATGTGAGTAAGTGTTTAGTATTTTCTAAGGGATTTATTTATAATGGGCTTTCTTGCATGAATGTATATAGGCATGATGTTCTGTAGGTTTAAAACTAGGGCAGCAACTGGGAAGAGACAGGAGTCTCTCTGCCATATGAATCCTGAGGCTCCAGCACTACAGGTGTCTCTGGAATGTCAGGTCCAGCAGCTGTGTGACGAAAAGAGTGCCGGACCACAGGACAACATGGTCATGAATCCAACATTGGAATTTTCCTTTAACTGGCATCAAACTGATCCAAACTGATCATTTTTAAGAACAGAAGCTGGATATGTGATCGATGGACTGAATGCTTAGTGTGGTCAACACTTTCACAGGAGAAACATTGTCCTGCTGTGTACCAGAACAGTGTACTGCATGCTGGGGGGAGGGGGGTGGTTAACATCGGGTCTGAGACAAGCGCTGGGTGGGAGACTACATGACGTAGAGATGCTGGACAATTTTGTAAGTCTCATCCAATAAACCATTTGCTATTCTATGAGGTTTCTTAATCTGTGTATCGTTCATTCTTTGATTTTTCTTTGATCTATTTTTTTTCCATTTTTAAACCCAAAATAGAAAAACTTTTAAAAAAAACAGAAAAACAAAGGAGCAGTGGTTTGTTTACTCCATGACCGGGAATGTAGGGAAGCAGAAAACAGCGAAGAAGAATTTGTTTTGTTTTCCAACCGCCAAGACCACCAAGAAGAAGAAGAAGAAGAAGAAGAAGAAGAAGAAGAAGAAGAAGAAGAAGAAGAAGAAGAAGAAGAAGAAGAAGAAGATGAGGAGGAGGCGGATATGCTTGTGTTTTTCAGTTTTGGGTTTAAAAATGAAAAACAACTAACGATACATGGATTTTTCTTATACATTTTTTTAACTGATTATTCTGATACTTGAACTGTTACATTAGCAATTGAATGATAATTGAATGTTAACTTTCAATCTGGTCTTATCTGGGGTTCTTCTTTCACACAGGAGTAAATTCATGCTTGCTTCTTGGTTGAACCATCTCCATACAGTACTTATTAATATGAGGGTAATTAAGGTAATCAGCATCCAATTCCTCCGGCTATTAAAATGTAGGTTCCTTTAAATACCAATAAGTTGAAGAAATGATAGGAACAAAATCAACAATATTTCTGTCTATCTTTCTCTCTGTGTGTGTGTGTGTGTGTGTATTGCAATATGTGTGTACATCAGGCTTTTGTTTGTGTTGCTGTGGGCATAGTCTCAGAGTTGAGTGGAGAGTGTGTGAGAGAGGCAACAGGGGGTTTTAGTTATGAAAGGGAAAGTGAGATGAGCTGACAGCAATTTAGTGTGATGATGTGTTAGAATTTTGACATTTTAATGAGGCTTGATGCTGCTGTCAGCTAACAAGGGATGCCAAAAAAGTGAGGATTGTAGGGAATAAAACTGTTCCTGAGACAAATAAACAGCCAGGAAGAAAAACTAAATAATCCTCTTGAAATATGAATGTGCACACACACGCTCACACACAGATAGCCACACACAATGGGCCTCATTCACGAAACTTACTAAAATATTATGTTTGTACTAAAACATCACCACGGGATTCACGAAACATGCGGGAAGCCTCGATTTGTTCGTAAAACAGGTGTGTCAATGATGAATGCCAAACGTTTGTAGATTGGATGTGCATACATACAGTAAACGTCCTGTTAACACTATAAAAGGCTGCAGACTGAAGGGAGACTGAAGACTGAAGAGAGGACACAGACTTCAGACACAGAAAAAAATCATGTCATGAAAAAAAAAAGTTTCCAGAAGCATAATCAGAGGAGTCACAAGAACTGATAAAAGTAAAACAATCTCAAGAAATGATTAATGCTGTCAATGCTGTTTCAGTAGAAACATAACGTTGCTGATTTAAAAAATAAACGGTTTGATATGAAATTAGATTACAAAAAAAGTTATAAGGAGAAGTAGGTGCATATTATCGGCATGGCACTGTGGCGCTATCCGACATGGATCAGAGGATCTGGCAAACATGCCGTTGCAGCCTATTAGGTCTTTTTTTTCTACAAACCCACTGAAATATTTAGTTGTTTATGAGATTTGGTTACTGGAATTGATTAAGCATAAAGAATAAGGCTCCAATGGTGTATTTGCCGAGTATTCATAACCATAGCAGATTATCAGACTTGTAATGGGTTGATCACATGGACTGAACATCTTACAAATACAATTACAGTCCTACCATCTGATGAAGATGCAGCCTGGATCTGATCTGTGTCTGACTCCAATGCTGACTCGACACCCGACAGTGTCTAGTCGTCCTAATATGGGACGAATCCTCTGATCCATGTCTAATAGCGTCACAATCTAAATCAAATTTCATATTGAACCATTTCTTTTTTACCTCAGCAAAGGTGTGTTTCTGCTGAAACAGCATTGACAGCATTAATCATGTCTAACCATGCTTTACTTTTCAGTTCTTGTGACTCTGCTGCTTATGTTTCAAACTCTGCTGTTTTGTTCATCAGATGGTAGGACTGTAATTGTATTTGTACCCTGTTGAACTATGGGTAATTAGGTCCACTCCCCCATGACCACACACACTACACTGCTCCATTGATCCATATATAGGGGATACAGGTCAGAGACACAAACACACACAGACACACGCAGCACAGAATACCCAATGGTGAGGCACAGTAGGTTAGATGTGTGTGTGTGTGTGTTTGCTTTCTTGTGAACACACGTGGGCATGCTTGTGTTGAGTCTTAGTCAGATTTTGTTTGTGTGGGAAGTAGCAGCTATGTGTGTGTGTGTGTGTGCGTGTGCGTGTGCGTGTGCGTGCGTGCATGTGCATGTATTTGTGAGAAATTTGCCAGCAGCTCAAGGAAACTTTAGTTTTTTTGTTGTTTACCCATTTGGGTCAGAAACCTTGTTTTCCGAACATGTACATGCACACAATAACACGCTGCCCCACCCCTCCCCCCTCCACCGTTTCTAAAACCTGGGCTAATATTTGTATGGATTATTGGCCTTTGTGCTTATCGGCTGTGCCATATGAGCAGACTGAAGCCCTATTATTGGCCTACACACACATTCACACATTCACAAGCCAGTACACAAAAACACAATTGTTATGCGCTGTGCTGTGTGTGTGTGTGTGTGTGTGTGTGTGTGTGTGTGTTTGTGTTCAACAAGCAACAAGCACATATTTTCAAACTAAAATATACCATGGCATAGCAGCCAGGGCCTGAGCAGCAGCGCTACTGTAGCCAAGAGTTTAAGTCAGGTTCCGCCTCATTCATCCTATGAGCTGTTATAATAAATGCTTTTTGTTTTTCTCCATTCCCTCGGGGGAAAGTCAACAAATACTGTTATGAAAGTGGCTCTAATTATGGATGGACTTTTGGAATTGTTATTTTTTAATAGTTTGGAAGTTCCTTTATGTGGAATATATTTAAAAATCATGACAACCATAACTTCAGAAAGACCTGCTTGTGGTTTCATGGTTACGCAAAATATTCAACTCTTTTACTTTTCTTCTTCTCCTTTGCCTCCTCTCTGCTCTTACTTTGTTTCTACCTGTGATCTCATGTGCTCACCGCTGCCCCATGTGTATTGATCAGTTGTCCTCTACTCTGTTGCATATCTGTCCATACTAAGGGTGTCACGATTTCAATTCTAAATCGAAAATCGATCGAAATGAGCGTTCGATTTCGACACAAGCAGGTTCACAATTCTCCCAGTATCTTTTTTCTCTCTCCACCTCTGCCTACTTGCACGCATCCAAATAAAGAACGAAAAAAACATTTCAAGCTGTACTGTAGCTGCTAGTTAACGAGCTCACCGGTAGCCTGCACCTGCAGTACTTTTCGAGACGCCATGGCCACTGCCGGAATCAGAGATGATGGAGAAACCACAGAACTGGAAAATCCTCCTGCTTCCATGAAGTCACCGATGGGGCAATTTGGCTTCCCCGTGAATTATGTAAACAACTGTAAGGTGCTGTAGCTACGATTGTGCTACGATTGGCGCTCTGCTGCAGACGTTGTAAGGACGTGCCGAGCTTGGGGAATCGTGCTGGTTCGAGGAGTATAACGTATTGTCTTGTAAACTGACTCGCCATAAAAGACAAAGCGGATGCATTTTAAGTGATAAATTAGTTCCGAGTGGTCACATTTCTTGGGGGGGGGCTAACCTTTGACAACATTACAATTTGGAGCTGGCTTGGGGCAGAGCAGAGTTTCTGCTGATGAAATTTGAAGATATGGCCTTAGCGTAGTACATTCTCCCCCAAACAATACGGCAGTTATATCACACTTGATGCCATCTTTTTAAAGAATTTGAAAATGTAAATGACAGTTGTCAGAGCATAAAACCAATGATCTACTGATCTTTACAAATCAAGCCTCGATAGTCTAACAATGGCATACTGTAGCCGTCAGTGCTGGGAAAAACATTTTCACATCGAAAATCGATCAAATCGTGACCTTAAAATCGAAAGTTAAATCGATTTGTGGATTTGGAGAATCGTCACGTCTGGGGCCAGCTTTACTACCTCACCTCTGCCTGACTTTTATCACTCCTTCCACATGTAAGACGGAGGGAGAGCTTGACGGAGGGATGGAGGGAGGGAGCGAGAGGGCGGTGGAGGAGTGTTGCCACTGGGCTTTAGTGACTGATGACTGGTCTTATTGCTGGCAAATCAGGGAGGCTCTCCTGAGACGGAGATGAACAACCTCTGTGCTCCTGCTTCACTCCAGTGGCATTCTGCTGTCTATTCCATCCGTACCTCTCTCTCTCTTCTCTTTCTGTTTCCTTTTGACACAGAGAAATGCATTAATTCCTCTATCTCCTACTTTCCTTTTCTTCTCCTTTCTTTTAAGCAGCCCCACCCCCTCCATTCTCATCCACAATGTTGTTACAAAGCCTTCCAAATCCAATCAGCCGCTCATCACTCATGTTGAAGCAACAAGAGTTCCCATGGCAACTTTCCTAGAGATGAATGGATGGCTATAGAGGTACACGAGGACAGGAAAACATTACATTAGAGCATCGCAAACACCTCACGCTAACCAGTGATGTACTTAACACAATCACACATTACTGAATGAGAGAAGGAGATATTTCTGTTTTGATCTCAGGGCATCATCTTTTTCTTGTGATTGCTGCTGGGTGTCAGAGTAAGCCCACGTATAAGTTGCTGGGTGCTGACATCATACTGGGTGTTGAGTCTGCCTGTGTGTTTACTCCTTTTCTTGACAGTGAATCAGAAAGTGTTTTTCGATATGTCAATTTTGCTCCTTCCTGGTACATATATAGCAGGGATTATAAGAAGACATGACTGTGTGTGTGTGGGGGGGGGGCTCAAGAAGAGGAGAGAGAAGAGGAAGGGGGTGGCGTTGGGGCACATAAATTGGTGGCATGTGTTCAGACATCAAGCACATCCAGCAGGAAATACAGAGAGACATTCAGTAGGTCTCCATGTCCAAATGTCAGGACTTGTGTTATTTATAGCCCTTCTAATTAAACCATGCAGCTCACTCTCTCGCTGTCTTTCTCTTTTTGTTTTCCTCTCTCATTCTCCCTTGACCCTCATTCTCATCCTTTGGTCCTCTCTCTCTCTTTCTCTCCCTAAGTTTCTCTCTCTCTCTCATTCCTCTTGTTGGACCAGCTTGAGTTTCTACCATGGTACCCTCCATGGACCAGTCATTAGTGTGGAAATCCTATAAACCCCGTCTGATTCTGATTCTGAGTACGTCTGCGCTGTCTTTTATGGGAGTCCTATGATAAACACAGACACACTTAATCTGCTGAGATTAAACTCTGTCTCGCCCCGTCAGCCTGGTGACAAGAACACACACACACACACGCACACACACACACACACCATGTTAACAGAGTTTGATCGTCAGCTGGGTGACTCTTGGGGAATGGTTGCCATGGCGACTCCAGATGTAGCATCTGAACGCTCCTTTCTATGTTCACGGTTACATTATTTCTTCCCTTTTAATACTTCCCCCTCTCTATTCAACTTAACACAATCACACATTACTGAATAGGAGCCTTAACCCAGTTATTCACCACCTAATGATGTATCCATTATAGCTTCCCCTGAAGAATATACTATATAATACTACAGTATAGCCAAACAACAAGACCTCCTCCTCTCTGTCTCAGTTAGTTTCCAACAACAACCAATTAGCCTAAAACAGAATGAAAGAACCTTTAAAAGTTTCTGGGCCAAGATCACACACATCCAGGGGCACATGCACACGTGCACTTGAATGTACTGGCTTATGTGTTGAAATGTACGTGTGTGTGCCTAACATGATAGCTACAGACGTGCTAGATTTTGAGAAGTTAATTATTACATTACAGTGATTTAGCAGACGCTTTTTATCCAAAGTGACTTACAAAGGTTGGGCAGTGGGCATAATCCCAACATGTTGTCAGAGACCTTTGATCTATCAAATCCTGCTGTTCCTATAACCACCATCACCTACCTTATGACCCCGGTAATCTCCCCTGGAAGCTACATGCTGAGCACCAGCCTGTAGCCGCAGGTCAGACCATGGCCCTGATCCTGACATGTTGCACTGCTCTATTAGCATGGCTTTCCATGTAAACTGGTAAAAGATTCATTTCACATCGTCACCCTTGTATCTCTTTACGCATTATCCAACTGAGGTAGAGAATCAGCCTGTGGGCCATAGAGATTAAATCTGGGCTAAGACTGTCAAAAGATCTGGTGAGGTGGAGTCAGTCGTTGGCGAATGGGCAGCTGTCTTTTCCCTTTTCTCTATCAACCATCTGTCACATCTTTTCCTTGCCTGTGGTAATGTTGAGATCATCATGCGTATGGAAACAGTTGTGTGAGGCTAAATATTCATAATTCTCTGTGTGTGTGTGGGTGGATGTGTCTGAGTGTATGCGTCTGTCGGTTTGTTTGTGTGTATGTGTGTGTGTGTCTGTTGCTATTTATATTTTTCTCCGTCCCTTTACGGTGAATCTCTTCTGCATGGACGGACAGGAAAACACTGTAATTAGTTAGCAGGGTGTATAAATAGAGCAGCTGACTGGAATGTCTCTCGCTGTCTCAGTATACGCTTTAGTGTGTATTCTATCCTTCTGACTATCCACCTCCTCTCCTCTCCTCTCCTCTCCTCTCCTCTCCTCTTCTCTTCTCTTCTCTTCTCTTCTCTTCTCTTCTCTTCTCTTCTCTTCTCTTCTCTTCTCTTCTCTTCTCTTCTCTTCTCTTCTCTTCTCCTCTCCAGGGACAAGATACACAACATCAGGCAGTGGACAGGCTGTAGATTAGACCAGCATGTTCTCATTGTCCTCCTCCCATCTCCAAGCAGCTCAATGGCCTTGTTTACACTGAAAACTGTGGAGTGGCTCTGCACTCCTGGTTGCACCGCGCCTTGCTATCACATTACAATAACTGTGGAAATGAAATGTTCTCTAATGGAGCCGCTGACAAATACTGCAATTAGCCCAATCCAGAGGGAGCGGCAGCGCCCTACACATCCTCATAACACCAGAGGGGAGGCAGGAAATAGCCTGACTCCAATTCTATTATCACTTAGCTCTGCATATAGGCAGCCCGTTAATGTCTCTCCACAACCTGCTTCTCGTCCAAAACCTTTTCCTCTTGTGCTCAAGGCTCATTACTACAGCTCGGAGCAGGCCAGGGATGAACTCCGTTATAGAGAAGTGCGTCGCAGCGTCGCACTATCACAGTCATCAGCCTGGACATCTAAGCCCCTGTTCTGGCAGCTGATACTTGCCAGGATTGGAGGCTGATGATAAGGCTGTGTCATATTAAGAATGAAGGTCAGTAAATCTGTAATTATAGCCATGTCCAGACTCGATTCACACCCACTAACAGGTATTAGCCATCAGTAGGCGGGACAGGTCTGCTACGCTAATGGACACAATTTGGCAATGCCACACTATGCAAGGCAATGCCAGCTACTGTATGGCTTTTTGGAAAGGATGGACACGGAGGAAAAATGGATGATAGAGGGAAGTGAGAAGGTGAAAAGAGATTAGCTTTTCTGCTGAAGGGCAACGTGTTCGGAGCTAATCCTAAATGGCCTTTTATTGAAATGTAGGATTATGTTTATATAAGTTAATGAATGCCAACCAACTTTTTTACCTCTTGAAAGCTCACTTCCTCTACAGTACCTTCTGACTAAATGCCATAAAGGTCATTGCTGCAGTTGCCATTAAAAGAATAAATTAGATGGATTGTGTTGACACCAACACTAAATAAAACATCTTGCCTGTGTTCTATAAAAACACAGACGGGACATTAACCATCAGTCTCTTTGTCTACTTCACTATACCTTCTGCTTAATACTTCCCCTGCTGTTGTGCTTTCTGTCTTTTGCTCTGAGCTCAAAGCACTATCAGCATTACCAACAACAATGAATTCAATATTTATTGGCCTCTTGGTCCCGCCACAGTCATGAGATGACTTTGTTTTTATGACGTGCGTGTTGACAAATAATGAGTTAGGACTAGCTTATGTGTAATTCCATAGAGGGCACAGGAGGATAGAGAGGAAATGGAGATAGTGGAAGTACTTAGGATTCATCGACTGGCATATTGGAAAGAGAGAGGTAGCGGGGAGGAGAAGAGGAGCCTCCAGAGACAGATTGAGACAGACTGAATGGGCATCAATCCATTCTGATAAAGACAATGAGATTCATGGAAATTCAACGCCACTATTAGTTTTTTGAATGGGAAAGAGCGCCAGAGGAAATGGGCTGGTGATTCATGTGTGACAGTAATAACCCTGATGTGGCTTTGAATACAGTATGGAAGGGCAAACGATGACACTTTAATGACACTTACATCTTCTTCATGGTGATGTACAACCCTGTGCTTTTCAAAGCATAAAAAGACAGTTATTTGAGTTGAGTGTGTTATGGGAAATAGATTTCTTGATGTTAAACATTGGATATAAAAAAGGAAGGTGCATATATGAGAGTTGAACAGAAGTTTAAAGATCAGTTCCGACAGAAATGGCACTACGAGCTTCAAAACATGTCATCAAGTGATTTATATTGTGAATTTAAAGAAGAGATCAAGTTAGAAAAATATTTGCTTTGTGAGAATAGGAGGTTCTGTCAGGCCATATGTCATTTTTGACTCTCTAACAATAGAATCCCTAAAATAATTGGATGGTACAAAGGTCTGGAGAGGAACAAGAGGTTTTGCAACTTGTGTAATGATAATTGTTTAGGGGATGAATACCATGTTTTGTTTGAATGTAAAAAACCCTTAATCGTTGAGTACAGACAGAAGTGCCTAAATACTTTATAAAGCACCCATCTATGTTTAAACGTATAGTGCTGATTCAGACTGATAAACCCAGGACAATATGTAAACTGGGTGCCTTTTTGTGTAATGTGCTGCCTCTGTTTAAATAATAAGAATGCCTTGTCACATTTAGGTTCTTCTGTTTTGACTTTGTTACATGTATCAATCCTTTTTTTGTCATTGCCATTGTAAACTGTACTTTTTTGGTTTTGTACTCCACACCACAAATAGTGGTCCAGAGTCAAATAAGTATCTATCTCTCTATGAGGAGGTTTAGTCGGAGGAGGTTAATTCTATGTGTGTGTGTGTGTGTGTGTGTGTGTGTGTGTGTGTGTGTGTGTGTGTGTGTGTGTGTGTGTGTGTGTGTG
>CABFOS010098338.1:8716-24014 GCA_900660315.1 Diretmoides pauciradiatus | reverse complement strand
TAGGGAGCCCGGTAAGAAAAAGCTCTGTTACCTGCAGTTTTCTTTTTAGCTGCTGGGACAGACAGGTAGCCAGCGCCCTGAGATCTGAGGGCGCGTGGCGGTATATAAGGTGTGATCAAATCTGATAAGTAAGACGGTGCCATCCCATGTAATGATTTATATGTAAGTAGGAGCACCTTAAAATCACACCTAGCCTGAATTGGAAGCCAGTGAAGTGAGGCTAGTATAGGCGTTATGTGGTCGAACTTAGAACTTAGAACTTGCTAGTGTCTTGTTAGTATCCTGCTAGTGTCTTGTTAGTATCCTGCTAGTGTCTTGTTAGTATCCTGCTAGTGTCTTGTTAGTATCCTGCTAGTGTCTTGTTAGTATCCTGCTAGTGTCTTGTTAGTATCCTGCTAGTGTCTTGTTAGTATCCTGCTAGTGTCTTGTTAGTATCCTGCTAGTGTCTTGTTAGTATCGTCTTGTTAGTATCCTGCTAGTGTCTTGTTAGTATCGTCTTGTTAGTATCCTGCTAGTGTCATTAACAGCCTGTCAGCAAGTTCAGTTGTTGAGCTTCTTCTCTGTCCTGTCTGTCCTCAGTTAGAGGTTACCCCCCTAAACACTTGTTCCGGGCCCCAATGTGACCCCTCCTATGGAAAGTCACACATGTGCAGTGGTAATTAACCCTACTTTACAGGGATTTCTAGAAATGTCATGTACATACCAGCTGCTGTTGATTTCTTGCTACGGTCCATTTTAAATCACTCTTTCTGCAGTAAAATGGCAGGTGTTAAAGTGTTTCAGTGTGACTGTGGTTGGCTTTGGTTTGCTTATGCAGCTTTGAGTTTTGAGATGTAAGTGCAGCTCAATGCTAATGTGATTTTTACAGTTGAATTGGAGAGTGGCTGAACAGATTTTCCTCACTGATATCACAGTAATGGGAGAAAGTGTTATCATGAAAGGCAGCTGAGTGCTTTGGGTTTATAGTCAAAAATATGTTTATCAATAATGTGTCAGTAGCATCTAAGCACAACCAATGTCTTTCTCTATGGTCTTATCTTATCTTATTGCATGTCTGAAATAGCAGCTGTATTTTTTATATTTATTATATCTGATTTCAGTTTGCAGAGTAGCACTATTTCAAACATCTCTTATTCAACAGTCTTTTATCTTTCTATTGTTAACTGATACAACATGGTAATTCAACATTATATATTCTTTACACCAGAGGTTTCATTACTTCCCTGTGGAGAGGCTTTGGGAAACAAGCATCAGATTTTATCAGGGAGGTTTTATAGACGATTTTACAGTCTTAATTGGTTTAATGACGAATAATGTGTCTCCCTCTTGTGGCTGTTAATTATTACTGCAGCCAGCAAGACAATACCAATGAGTTATTATATAGATATATTCCAAAAACAAATGTGACACCGACTGACGATACAATTGCTGACATGAAAGTAACTCACTGTTGAAGATAATTGAAAATCTTAACTGTCCTGAGCCCTTTACTTACAAAAATAACATTTTAGTGGATGTCACTATCTGTGTGTGATTTAAAAATTAAAAATACATTTAAAAAAACATACTGAGTAATAAATAACAGGTCAGCTAACATTTTCTTTCTTCCAAAATGGATGCAGGCCTAGCGCGTTTTAGGAATGAACCCTTCCTGAAACCCCATTTACCACCGAGTGGAACTGTTCATTATCCAAAGTTGAGTTATTATTCAACTTAAGACACTGGTATGAATTCAGAGCTAAATTTCATAGTGCTTGAAAGTCACTTGATAAAATGTATTTTTCTGTACTCCATCTTGGTCAGAATAAAGTTGCACGCCTCCCTCGTGGTATAGGTCAATATGAACAACTGTATTACACCCACTATTCCTGGAATAGATTATCACTATTTACTTAGCTTGGTGTGGAGCCGTCCCAGGCTTTACCCATAGGGATGAAACGATATATATATATATAGGTACTGTGCTGCCTTTTACTTCCAAATACCTCTAAACATACATGTTCAAGTGTCTGTGGATGCAACACAAATTTCGGACTCCGTCTGACAATAAAGTGCTATCTAATCTAATCTATTGTTCAATACTGCCAAGACATAACTACAATGTAAGTACCAGTGTCTTGTGTATCTTGTTATATTTGTATGTGGGACTGCTTCAGACCAAGCTAATACAGTATATATTTTTATATATGTATATATTCTACAAATCATGACACAACTTCATAATTTTACTATATCTTTATTTTACTATTAAAGTTACATTTTAGGTTGGGAAATTATCCTCTACTCTCTCACCTTGTGTCAAATGATAATGAAAATAACTGCTGGGTAATGTAATAAAATGTCACTGAAAATGTAATAAAACCTGATCATGCAATAAAATATTGGTTAATGCAATACTAACTATATTAACTGGTGATTATCACTTCATAAGGTGTTTACTATTATTAGCCAATATAATTATTCCATCACCCGTTAAAAATATGGTACAACCCTGTTGAATCTGCTAATGTAACAGAGTAATTTATTACTGTACATGAATAGGTTTTGTTACATGTTGAACCCATTTAGAGAGAGACTTCTATTAGATTTTAACAACTTGTTACTTTATCCAGCAGTTATTACATTGTCATTTGCTACACATCCTCTCTCTCTCCACTGGCATCTCATGATCGACTGACATGGCAGCAACTGACAGAATCAGTGTCATGTTTGTCTAAATCCTACATCATGCCACTGAACACTTCCATCTCTGACCGGGTGGATTGCAACAGCACAAACTTCATTGCAGATTTCTATTCTTCTTTGCCGCCAACATCACGACTCTTCGCCCGTAATTTATTCACTTGAGATTCTGCAATGTCAGCTCGTTCCTCAGCTTCCTCCAGCTCGTGTTGCACTTTCCGAAATTTTGCCAAATGAATACTGGTTTGTTCCTCCTGTGGATCACAGAAGGAGTTAAGAGTCAGTTTAATACGAGTACACTGCAAAAAAATGAATCTCAAAAACAAGATTAATATACTAAAATTGGGAGAAAACTGCTTAAAATACGCAAAATTATCTGCCAATACAGTGAGACAATTGCACTTAAGATTTCTTAAATTCAGACAGAATATCTAATTGCCTACAACCCCCAAATCTTACAATAAGTGAAAAGGGACCAATATCAAGAAATTCTTCCTAGATTTAAATAAGGATAGTTAGTATAATGATTAAAATTATTATTATTTTAAGAATTATTGTCTGAAAAGGAGACTACATATTGAACAGTACAATAACAATAATCTCACACACTTGGTGATTGACAAGTACATAAATCTTAAAATAAACATCTTTAGATTAACACTAGATAAGATTTTCCTTTCTTGCCGTGGTAGGAAACATAGGAGGAGACATACAGGAGCCAACAACACGTATACAATAATCTGCTATTATTACTCACCGCCTCCTCACACTGTCGCTTGTATGCTTTCACTTTCAGCTGCAGTTTGTTGACCAAATCCTGGAGTCGTGCCACATTCTTCTTCTCCTCCTCCCCCTTGCAACATTGGGCTCATTACTCTCATATCACATCATTTCCTATTCAGCAACAAGCAGCCATATCTCATTTCTTACCTGATAGGTGAGCTCCTTAATTTTTCTCTCATATTTGCGCACACCTTTCATGGCCTCCCCGCTGCGTTTCTGTTCGGCCTCCAGTTCGTTTTCCAACTCACGGACCTGAAAAATATAGATAGTTTACAATGTGTTTTAGTCAGTGATATTTTTTCACTGAATAATTGTTTTTTCCCCCCCATGGTGCAATACTTGGGAAACAGGACCCAACTGCAGGTCAGTCCTTCAGTGATCAGACACTTGACCCCTATATATTAGAGCAGCGATTCTCAACCTTTTTCATATCAAGGGCCACAAATTTAGTCCACATTTAGGCCACGGACCCTATTTGATGAGATGTTGTCTCTCAGACCCGAATCTGAGAATATTTTTATTGTTAGATATGATTTTGTCCAGAACACAACGACTGAAACTACTGTATGAAACTATGATCAAAACAGTCATTCTTCTACATTCTCTGATTGTGTTAAACTTCTTGAAAATGAAATAATGCTGAAGATGAACATTTCATCAATTTGCTGGGGACCCCCTGGATCCCCCTCAAGGACCCCTGGTGGTCCCCGTACCCCACGTTGAGAACCAGTGTATCAGAGCACTATCAAAAGGACTTGTCTTGCGGTACTTGAGAAAATCATTGTACTAATACCTAATCAAGATAAAACTAACATCTGAGTGTCTGTCTCCCCCTACTGCTCACTCCCTCTGTTTATATATATATACTTCTCTCACATTTCAGTTGGCCGTGCTGATGCTGATGAGATGCTCAGTCTTTGCCTAACTGGTTCAACAGTGCAATAGTCCAATTAGTGATTCGATCACGGTTTGGAATGATGCATTTTATGGGTTACAACCTCCTCAGTGCTAGACAGTGCCGGAAAGTTGTCAAGTTCATAGTTCACAGTTCATACCGAGGTAGCACCAAGGGAATTGTACAGCATCTGCACTTGTTTCCTGATAATTCATACCCTGGATTCCAGTTTGTGAAGTTCCTTCTTTCCACCTTTCAGAGCGATCTGCTCGGCTTCATCCAGGCGTTGCTGCAGGTCCTTCACCGTGGCGTCCAGGTTCTTCTTCATCCTCTCCATGTGAGAGCTGGTGTCCTGCTCTTTCTTCAGCTCTTCAGCCATCATGGCAGCCTATGTACAAATGCAAACTCACTGTGAAATGGACTTTAATACTACAGTAGGACTGACCTCAAAGTGAGAACGTTCTCCATGACAATGAGTACGTTTACATGCACACAATATTCTGGTTTTTGCCCTTATTCCGAAAAAGACAATATTCTTTCTAAGCTGTTCACATGGGTAATGAAAAGGAATATTCCACTAATATTCCTGTTTAAATGCAGCCGTGAATACTCCGATTAACGTAAAACACCCCCATGACATACGTCCTCCTATGGGAAACTGTCGCGCTAGTTGGTTTGTTTCATCCATAGTTTCTTTACAAGCTGACCGTAATCAGGCAAGAGGTAATCAGGCAGTAAAAACCTCAACTGAGACGCATATTCCGAATGTGCTGTATACATGCTCCTAAAACCCGAATAATATCACCATATCCTATTGGTAAATGGTAAATGGACTGTATTTATATAGCGTTTTCTAGTCTTCTAGAGACCACTCAAAGCGCTTTCACAATTCATAGACCACTTTACCCATTCACTCTCACATTCACACACCGACTGCGGCAGCAACCATGCAAGGCACCAACCTGCTCGTCGGGAGCAGTGAGGGGTTCGGTGTCTTGCTCAAGGACACTTCGACACGCTACCCGGAGGAGCCTCGAACCGGGAACCCTCCGATTCCCAGACGACTGCTCTACCAACTGAGTGAGCTATTGCCGCCCCCGCCTATGTGTCTTAATCGGAAAATGCTAAATTCAGAAAAAGGCCGAATTCTGAATATCCAAACGGAATATACTGTTTACATGACCGTATCAATTTCGAAATGTTGTCATATTCTGAATAAAAGTGGAATATTGGTGTGCATGTAAACGTACCCAATGTCTCATTTCAATAAACTGACGTTAGAGGTGTTGAGGTGTTGAAGTGGGGGAGACTGACTTACATCCATGATGGCTTTCTTGGCCTTCTCGTCTGCATTCCTTGCTTCCTGGACAGTGTCCTCCATCTCAGACTGTAGCTGGGCTACATCAGACTCCATCTTCTTTTTAGTGTTTAGCAGGCTGGTGTTCTGCTCAGTACAGATGCAGAAATACGTATGACACATTCATTAAAAGTGTTTGTGGTTTGGATCCAAAGCCAACTAGGGATATTTTATATTTTATCATGTTCATCCATACCTCTATCAACATATGTAGCACATATTTCTAATTTACCAACACTGTAACATCTGTATAACAACATCTCTTCCGACTATTACAATATACTTAACGTGTTTAATTTGTCAGCTGCATATGTTTTTTCTTGTAACCTTCTTTATTGTTTCTTTTGTCTATATTCTATTTTAATGCCCTATCCCATTACTTTTGCTCCTGCAATGACCCAATTTTCCCCATATGGATCAATTCAGTTTCATCTCATCTCACTTATTGTGGTTCCTGACCTGAGAGTGCAGCAGCTGAATCCTCTCACTGACATCGACCAGTTCTTGCTCTGCCAGCTTGCGGCTCCTCTCGGATTGCTCCAGCGCCGCCCTCATCTCCTCTATCTCTGCCAACATCAGATTGTTGCGGCGCTCTAGAATGGCCAGTTGCTCCTTTAGGTCCTCCTGGCTGTGGAGCGCTTCATCCAAATGCACCTGAGTGTCCTGCAACAGAAAATCAGAGAATTTCAAGCCTGAAGACTGGAGTTCAAGCAACATGGGATATTATTGAAGGCTGATACTGATATGTTTTGGATTCAAGCTGCAGATTGCAAATATTTTGTGCTGATATTCTCATTAAATTTCATAATTAATCAGAGTTTCCTCCAGAACTGTGTTGTTGGCAGGCTGGAACAGCATGCAGTGTGATATTGACCAATTATACAACAAATATAAAATGAATGAATTGGTTTAATTGGCCGATTATCGCCGATCTCAAGCCTAATATTGGCAAATAAAAAGGCAAATGAAAGGAAAATATCCGTGTAGTGTCAAGATTTTGTAATGGAAGTGGAAATGCTGATCACAAACCTTGAATTGACACTGCAGGTTTCTGAGTTGTTTGGTCGCCTCGGCCGCCTGGCGGTTGGCGTGACCCAGCTGAATCTCCATCTCGTTCAGGTCTCCCTCCATCTTCTTCTTGACCCGGATGGCGTCGTTCCTGCTGCGGGTCTCGGCGTCCAGCGTGCTCTGCAGAGCGTCCACCGTTCTCTGGTAATTCCTCTTCAGCTGGTCGATTTCCTCGTCTTTCTCCGACACCTTTCTGTCCACTTCTGACTTGATCTGGTTCAGCTCCAGTTGAAGGTGCAGCATCTTGGCCTCCTCGTGTTCCAGGGAGGACTACGAGATGAGAGAAATAAACACTCGAGGATGTGGACGTGATTTCACTGTTGAGTAGGGGAATGTCGTAATACAAACCTCAGCTTCCTCGAGAGCGGCCTGGATGTCTCTCTTGTCCTGTTCACCTTGTTTAGCAGCTTTCTCCAGTTCATGGATCGTTTTAGCAGACTGTCCTAGTTGCTCAGTGATATCTGTTATTTCCTCTGAAAATTGACAAAAACACTTGTTCTTTATAGATAAAATGATCACTTCTGTGATTCAACACCAAAATAATGATTAGTTTCCAGAAAAACCCTTACGTTGAAGATTCTTATGCTCTCTTTTCATGGTCTCCAGCTGATCCAGAGCCTCCTCATAAGAATTTTTCAGCTTGAAGAGTTCTGTACTCAGCGTTCTAGCCTCTCTCTGAGAGACTTCCAGATCTGATTGGCTCTCCTCAAACTTCTGTTTCCATTCAGCAAGAACCTAACATGAAAGCAGCCAGCATGTGTAATCGGTGCAGCCTCAATAAGCAAAAAAAAAGGAGTGATATTGCTGAAAATAAGAAAAAAGTACCTTATCAAAGTTCCTCTGTTTCTTGTCCAATGTGGCGTTGGCGGCATTTGACCTTTCTAGCTCAACCATGAGATCCTCCACCTCAGCCTGCAACCTCTGCTTGGTCTTCTCCAGTGATGCACATTTAGCGTTTCCTGCCTCTGTCAGCTCCTCAGATTCCTGCAGCCGCTGAGCCAGCTTCTTCCTTTGAATCAACAATGTTTTGTTTTTTTTGATCAGCACATATTTGCCATGACGGTAATATCCTGTATGGTTCTTACTTGGCCTCCTCGAGCTCCTCAGTGCGCTGGATGGCATCGGTCTCATATTTGGTTCTCCACTGAGCTACCTCGCTGTTGGCCTTGGACATGCTTCGCTGCAGCTCAGCTTTGGCCTCCTGCTCCTCCTCATACTGTTCTCTTAACAGTTCACAGTCACGACGAGCTGACTGCAAACTGTGAGCCAGGGCATTTTTCGCCTGAAACAAGCAACAATATGTTTATATAGATGTGTTCTGGCTTATTTAAAGCTGCACTAGGCATTTTTATGTTTGATGTAACAATTCACCAGGTTAAATCACAAAGTAGGGCTACAACAGAGAAGAGTGTCCCATCAGATTCACCCTATTTGCCCAAATTAAATTCGAGTGTCAAGTATGGACACTAGAGAAGAGTAGCTGTGTGCTCATCCAAACCTTTCTTTTGGCCAGGTGCTGGATACAAAAATAAACTGAAAGAGGAAAAATGGATATCCGCACACTGGATGGATTGCTCCCAGAGAATTTATTTAAGCAACGTTTCGACCCTATGGGTCTTCATATGGGTCTGATGAAGACCCATAGGGTCGAAACGTTGCTTAAATAGATAGTTTGGGAGCAATCCATCCAGTGTGCGGATATCCATTTTTCCTCTTTCAGGTATGGACACTGACAGGAAATCTTCTCCACACACAGGAGTTGAAGCTTCTGAGTGAAATACAAACTTTCTGCTCCATCCAGAGAAAGTTGAACTCAACAACATTAAAACCTTTGCTTCTGCTTTGCTGTAAGCATCACAGACCGGCCAGGATGGTAAACATGAGCGTGCTGTGGTTTACTGATGTCATGTTACAGGATTTCTGGGTATTAAAGGGTAAATTCAGGATTTTTCCCACCTGGACTCTACTTTCCCATACTTTTGTGTCTAAGTGACTAATGGGGACAATATTGTTTTGAAATTGGTCCAGTATTGAGCGAGCCGTTAGCTGCGAAACCGGCTGCAATGTAACCCTATGGGGCAATTGTGGCCCGTCAATGTACATCCGGTCTGATGTTATTGTGTCTATCTCAAGGAGAAGTCTCTGAAATCTCGCGAGAGTTGAGTTGTTGCAGGAAGACAATGCTGGAAATCATCTAAATGTTCAGCCATGACATTGAAAATGTTTTGGATAACACTAAGCTATGCTTTCTGTACTCCAACACAACAAACTGTTGTGTTGGAGTACTTGTCTCTCCAACTCTCACTCACGTTTCCACCTTCAAGAGAAAGGTAAAGAAAAACGGTTTATTTCTCTGTAAGGATCCTTTCCATAACGTTGTCAGACACTTAGAATAACAATCTGAACCTGTCAGTGGCAAAAACAAGCACTTTTAGAGGCTAACGGCTCGCTCAATACTGGACCAATTTCAAAAGCTGTCACTTAGACACAAAATGATGGGAAAATAAGGTCCAGGTTGAAAGTTACCCTTAAAGGTAATGATTGAACCTGTTACCTCTGACTACCATTTGGGGCTGCCAACGTACAAAGTTGCTAAGTGCAGCTTTAATTCATAATGGTGATAGTATATTAGAAATGTTTTGTTTTTCAGACCTTCGTTTCCTCATCCAAAAGTCTCTTCAACTCTTCAATTTGTTGACTCCCCACAGATTTCACTCTGTGCAGCTGGGACAGGGCAGCTTCTTTCTCCTCAACCTGTCGCAACAGTTCACCTGTTCAGGATTCAGAAGATACACGTTGATTTCTCAAGTATCCAGCTTAAGCTTTGTTGTTTTTTTCTTTTCATATCAAAAACCTACCGTTTTCTGTTTGTAGACGAGCACTGAGTGTAGTGTAATCACTGAGAGACTTCTGGGCCTCATCAGACTTGGCCTTATATTCACTGTTTTGGTCTTCAAGACTCCTGCACAGTTTCTCCAGGTTAGCCTGAAATATTGAATATGAGTTATGACTCATACTGAGGAAAGTTGACATTAGAGATGTTGGAGGGCAAAATAATGATTGTAGTGACTAGTGTAGTGACAAACTATGAACATGCATGTTCTATTACCTTGCTTTTCAGAACACTCTCTACGTGACTGGCCATGTCGTCAATTTCCATTTTTAATTCACTCTTCTCTTTTTCAAGTTTCTGCTTGACTCTTTGAAGATTGTCTATTTGTTCGCTCAGTTCGGTGACGCTGTCGGCCTGTTTCTTGCGTAGAGTGGCAGCGATGGACTCGTGCTGCAGGGTGGATTCCTCAAGATCACGACGAAGCCTCTGGAACTCGGCATCGCGCTTCTTGTTCATCTCAATCTGAGCAGCGGTGGCTCCTCCGGCCTCCTCCAGTCTCTCGCTGATCTCATCAAGTTCCCTGGAGAGATCAGACCTCTGCTTCTCTATCTTGGCCCGAGCAGAGCGCTCTGCCTCGATTTCCTCTTCTAGCTCCTCATTTCGAGCCTACAGGAAAAGTTGATGTGTATAATGAGGCTATTGGAGAAACTAAATGTATTGGATACTGCTGGTGTATGGATAAAGGATAAATATATACCTGAAGCTCCTTTATTTTCTTCTGAAGTTGGGTGCTGAGCGCTTGCTCGTTGTCAATTTTGCATTGCAGGTTGCTGAGTTCAAAGTCCTTTCTGAAAAGTGAGAAAATAAATTAATTTAGAATATGCACCTTTTTCTCAGGTCCAGATTGACTAAAAATGCATTGTAAGTAAATTTGAATCTCATTCACTAAGAAATATATCCAAATCTAAATGAGCACTACACAAGCCAAAATGGTTTCATCACTACTTCCAAACGCAAGATGGGTGTTTCAATATTTGATAGTCACAGTGGAGATGGACAGGACACAAACCTGTAGTGAATCTGGGCCTCTGTGTTGTCTCAAAGATTTCCCTCATTTAATCTTCTCTGTTAATGTCTAACTCTATCTAGGCGTCACCCATAAGGGTCAATGGCTTTGATTAAGAAATTCACAATTTACTTTTTCAATCTTTCTTCCGCCTGTTGTCTTTCATTCTCCAGGTCCATGATGGTTTCCTGTGACAGCTTCAGATCCCCCTCGAGTTTCCTTCTGGATCTCTCTAGATCTGCACGCACCTTCTTCTCCTGCTCCAGTGACCCCTCAAGCTAGAACACATCAAATGTTGTGCATCTGAACCAGTAATAGTAGGAAACTTGTGCAAAAGGGTGTAGCAGTGTTTGATATCCCACACAAGAGGTTTGACCATCCAATTCTTGGAGAATAATTTTTGACTTCAGATACTTACATCATCAACCTGTTGCTCGAACTTGATCTTAATCTTCGTTAGAGAGTTAACTTTATCCTCTTCAGCCTGGAGGTCGTCTAAGGTCTGCTGATGCACCTCTTGCAGAGCTTTAATCTCCTTCGAGGACTTCATCAGATTTTCTTCAAGAGTGGCTAGCTCCTCTATCAAATTCTTAACCTGGCAGCAAGAATTAATTCATTTTTTTATTAAATAATTAAGTTTTCTGCGGGGTCTTAAAAAGTCTTAAATTCACAATTCTTAATGAAAGACCTTAAAAGGCCTTAAATTTAATTTTCATAGTTAAATTAAATATTAAATAGAATATATTCAATATATATTATAATATTAAAAATATGTTAAATATTAAATATAGATATTTTGTGAGTCTCAGGAGATTAAATAATATGAAATAATATGTCACGTTTTTGATTCAATGACTGTAAAATAATTCTAAGACTGTTATTCACCTAGATATCGCTACTTGTTCTTTTGCTAGTGCAGTGAAATTGGTATTAAATTGCATTCATGATGGTCTTTAAAAGGTCAACACAACATAATGTTAAAGCCCTTATTGTGTATGTGATGCTTTGTGCCTCTCAGGGCTTTTTGGGGAAAGCTGCAGTCCTACAGACTTCCTACTAAAATGCATCCTGATATATTGGTGTCACCTTATTTTCTGTGGCATATTTCTCCTTCTCCACTTTGGCAATGGTAAGTTCCACGTCGTCTAAATCCCTTTTGAGCTCTGAACATTCGTCCTCCAGCTTCCTCTTCTTGGCAGTAATATCTGCATTGATCTCCTCCTCTTCCTCAATCCTCTCAGAGAATTCTTTGACTTTGGCCTCGAGGTGGATCTTGCTCTTTATCAAGCCTTCGCACCGCTCCTCAGCATCACAGAGGTTCTCCCTCTCCTGTTGAAGCAGAAACGTGGCCAAACATTACTGTCAAAGGTAAAAGACTGAGACTGGTGTGGTACTGCAGTATCTAAATAATATCTAAATAATCTTTAGATCAGTGCTGTGGAGTGGGACTGTTGACGAATATATACAAATCTACTTATTCCTCTTATTCTCATTCAGTAGTTTCATTTCATTCTCATTTCCTCTTCCTATAATTGTTCTTGCTGTGGTAATTAATTTTATACAATTATTTATATTTATATAAAAATGCATGCATTGACACTTTGTATACATATGAATGGTCTTCTGTAGACCTGCTAATGCAAATACAACAAACATTTTGCACATCCTGTATGTATATATGCTGTAGATTTATGTATCTTTTTTTGTACATATTATATTTTCTTATTTGATGTATGTATGTATATGTATGTAGATATATCCTGATTTAAATATGCATTGTTATATTAAATATTAAACATATTTAATATTTCAATGTTTATTCATGTATGTATTTCATATTTGCGTTTAATATTTTTGTATATTTTCATATTGTACATATTTTTCACTCATGTTAGTTTACACTCTGCATACATGCAGGAAATCATATATTATTATACCTTTCAGTCATATATTTCTACTTAATATGTTCTACTGTTGCAGTTTTCAGGCATCTTAGAGTTAATGCCCATTTGATCGATTCTTATTCATATGCTATTTTACTTTGCTGTATCTATTACCACTTTGCTGCTGTAATGACGCAGTTTTCCCACAGGAATCATTATAGAAGATAGATAGAACTTTATTCCTCCCCGTGGGGGGAAAATCCATTAGTTTCCTCTTATATTATTATTGATTTTTTGTTGTTGTATTTCAGTAAAAGCAATGTGCCTCCTTTCCTCTGATCGCTTATCTTATAATTTAATATATGTTCAACTCATCTTTGAATGTTAACGTACAGCTTGAATTTGCAGATAAAGGTCATTTTTCTCCTGAACGAGCATGACCATCTTCTCCTCCAGCTCCTTCCTCCTGGCTTCGGACTTTGCAAACTCTTCTTTCAACCGGGAAAACTCCTCTTTCATGGCCTGCATCTCCTTCTCAGCCTCCGCACTTCGTAACAGTGGCTTTATCTTGAAGTAAAGTCTCATCCAAGGCCAGTTCTTCACATTCATGAATGAACGGATGTTGTATTGGATGACGAAAATGGATTCCCTAAATAATGGTAAAGCAAAACAACGAGGACTTGTGACAATTTTAAAACTCATTCCCACTGGCGCATGATGTAAAATTCCATCATAAATAAAGCGGTGAACTGCACAATACATTCTGAGACATTCCTGTAAAGTGACCCAGTTGTAAAATTCCCTGATATTCCCGCACTTCCCCAGAGAACTGATCAAATTCCCTGACTTTGCCTGTCTGGAATAAACTCCCAGAAATTCCACGATCAGTGCTGCAATAAACTGCATTAAACATTTGAAATAATGGATATTTACCTTTTCTTTGACATCTCCTTAAACCTCAGCCTGGTGACATAACCTCTGGATACCGCCTGGATGCGAGTCATCAGCACCGCCAGGCGTTCGTCTCTCATCTCCTCCAACAGACCCAGCAGACCGGCTTTGAAGAACACCTGCATGTTGGAAACACATTCAATTTCAATGTAACTGCATTTCATATCATTTGGGTTACTTATTGCTAATTGAAAACAATGTCCACAATCCTTTGTATTAAAAACATATTCAGTGATATGGAGTTTTTGAAGGCGGATACTAGTATTTTTAGACTGAAGTCACCGATGTTTTGTGTCAATGTTCAATATCTTTCAATTAGAACAATTTCAGAATTCAGTGTTTGCCCCAGAATTGTATTCTCATCAGGGTGGAAAGATCATCATGTCATCATCATGTGGTCAGCAAGGAGCCTCCATCATATTGGAGGTAAACACCACTGACTGGTACCCGATATTTAGTAAAAGGCCAATATCGGATCAATATATCTGCAAGTGGTCCAACCCTAGTTAGTACACATGCATGCCACACATACTCATATGTTTCTGAAAAATTACCTTTGTGTATCCAAACTTATACTGGGCATGGTCCACATCAATGGAGGAGAGCAGTTTCTCTGATGCCTTTTTGCTATCGATAAACTGCCCTTCAGGGATTGCACTGGCATTCAGAATTCTGTATCTGTCAGGGAGGTCGTGTAGTTTAAAACGTTGTTTGCTTTGTGTGTAATCTTCCCAGATAACAGAAACCAAGTAGTAGTGGTATTACCTCTGTCTGAAGTCTCCATAGAGAATCCTGCTGGGGAAGCCCTTCCTGCAGATCCTGATCCCCTCCAGTACACCGTTACACCGCAACTGGTGCAGAACAAGATGATGATCCATGGACCCTTAATTATGGGAAGTCGTTTTAACATTTCATCAGTGGCGCTGACTAGTGGCAATTTTAGTTTTCACATGTGGAAATGTAATTTCCACACGTCGAAATATAATTTTGACTAGTTGCAATGTTAATTAAAGATATCTGTAATTCAATTTTGGCATGTTGCAATTCTATTTCAATATGTGGAAATTCAATTGTAGATATCTGAAATTATATTCTTACTAGTTGCAATTGAATTGTAGATATATACAATTCCATTTCAGATATCTGTTATGTAAGAACAATTGTAGATATCTACAATGGACATTTCCGACCTTCAGAGTGAATGAGCTAGAATAACAATACCAGGGTCCTCTCGTCTTTACCTGGAATCTTGGTCTCATTTGGGATAATGCATCTTACAAAGTGCGGATGCGTGGACCTGAGGTTCGCCATTAGTTTGTTGAGGTTTTCCTGCAGCAGATGAACATGTAAAACAACGGTCCGTAAAGAAACAACAGTCCCCATATCAACTTAATATCTTAAGTACGATCTCAGTATTGGCTGTTACCCTGAAAAGTGCGGAAACCGTCTGGAAAGAGGATCCCTTCTTCTTGAAACTTTTCTTACTTCCATCTGTTACTGAAAGAGAAGCATTATAACCAATTACAGCATAGGGTAGCAAAATATAGCGCCTAGTCTTATTGTAATATTTCAATTAAGCTGTGTAGTATCGGTTTTCATTTTCATTGGGTAATATCATGTTGTGCCCCCCGCGACCCTCTGTGGAGGATTAAGCGGTAGATAATGGATGGATGGAATATCATGTTGTGAGGGGAACTGACCATCAGCAGACGCGTAGGTGGCAAAGATGTGCGACAGCAGTTTCAGGGCAGCTTTCTGGTACAGCTGCACCACAGTGTCA
>CABFOS010098325.1:0-21802 GCA_900660315.1 Diretmoides pauciradiatus | reverse complement strand
GCAGTAAATCACCCCCCCCCCCCCCCAAACACACACACACACACACACACACACACACACACACACACACACACACACACACACACCAACACACACACACACACACACACACATTGATGTAAAATAAGGGATAGAAATTCTGGACTGAATTATGATGGTGTTTTCAATGGATGCCATAAAATGTTTAATGATTTTGTCATGGTAATCATCATTGTTTTATGTGTATACTGACTACTGTGTGGAATGGTCTAACTGTGTCCTGCCAGGCTGGTCTTGTAAGGGTGTTACCTTGTAGTCAATGTCTAAACTTGGGGGGGGGGTAGGTTTTTGCGATAACATACCATGTGAAAAAAAAGCAGCTGGTCAAAGCCAAGTTCTGATGCTTTGGGTATATAAAACACATGATTGTTAAGAAAAGACACTCGGAATCTTGTTTTTGTTCTCAATATCAACTCAGTAACTCTGCATTGGCTCTTTGGTGCAACAAGGAGGGATGCATCATATCCGAATACTCACAATTTAGGTCTAGTTGTCATCATGTCACTGTCTTTGGCCAATAGTCATTTCTGTTAAAATAGCACTGAGAAGAAAGATCTGTTCATAAAATGCCTGAATATAATATATAATGTACTTACAACACAGGTAATAAAAATTCGAGCAGTGATGGAAAGCTTTTTTTCTTACAAAATCATAACATAACAGTATTGAGAATCAAGATGAATTGAAATAATACGTTTAATATGTATGTATGAGTTTAATAAAATCCGAACACTTTACCTGAGAGATATCGGAATTGAGGCTTTGACTTTTGGATTTGCTTAGTACCAACATTACGCACTTGCTAATGCCAGACTTTGACACAGTTTCCCAGTTGTCTGGTGGATTCGGCCTTGGGTGTCATCTCATGAAGCTTTGTTATTGAAAAGTGCCCGTCACTGTACTGTTGAACTCAAGATGTAGTGTAAATACATCGGCTCAAATAAGCTCATTTGGCAGCATCTACAATGACCACATTCAGACTCTGACTTGCATATGGCTCGAACGGTACCTGTTTGTACCTTCTATGTCTGCCAAACTATCCAAACCCAGATTCTACTGATGCCTTCAGAAGGCTTTTGTTAAGTCTCCTTAATATGTGCAGGAACAAACTGTAGAATTTCTCTCTGCACTGCAGCGCTTATATAAGCTTTACAGTTCACTATTTGGAGCCTCAGGAGAGACGCAGCCTGAGGGTGTGCTGTCCGTTATGACTCAGTTGTGGGTTATTTTGCATCTTAAACACTCTGTTACGTCTTCTGCAGAGTCTTGTCTCTATTAAATGTCATTCCTTTGTCCTATATATTTTTTCCTCAAGTAGTAGTTGGTGACCTTTTTTGCCCTGCTCTTCTTATATCTCCACGTATCACTGATTTGAAAGTATGTGTGAGACATGACCAGCGCAAGGTCATTTTCACGTTTATGATGGGTGTATCTTCACCTATGCAAAGCTTGGTCTCAATTTTGCAAGATGAGTTCATTATGGCTATGAACATCTATATGACTGTCCCTTTGTGCCATACATTTCCAACTTGTGACAGCTGATTCTGATGGTACCAAAGCCCCAGGATGAACTGAATTTGAAAACACTTGAGATTTTCACAGAGTTTGAAATTACATTACTAATTATAGTTATTTACATTGCCACCACATGTCAGTACATTATAGCCTGGTCGTATTGCAATAGATTTCCGTAAAAAAACATCAGATTGGAGAGATCATTTGCCAAACTTTCTAGATAGATTTGTCAAAACCAGGTCATTATTAGCAATCAGGAATTTGCGTCTAGGCTTTTCAAATGGCCTAAATGGCAACGAGGACAGCGAAGGCACAACTTGATCTACTTGGCTTAAGGCCTAATGGTTAATCCGTGTGTAGTCGTACCTTGCACAGTTCTACGTATTGGGCACAGACTAGGGACCACCATGGCTTATTCAATATATTAATGCACTTTAATGGACACTGACTGTAGAGTGTTACGTTTATCATCTTGAATTCTAATAAGGAATATTTTCTAGCCTTTGTAATGGAATGCTGTAATAGCGTGCTACTGCTCGAGGCGGGATTGCCAAGTGATTAATTGAATGTGATGGTCTAACAGTTGTCCACTTTTAATTGGCAACAACCCGCTCCATCACCTGTCTAAAAAAGCACATGTCTATTCTCTGAAGCGTAACCATCCAGCTGAGTGGGAGAAAGTGAAAATCAGTCTGCACCCACTTTAACCCTCAAAGTATTTTGACAGAGACTATTGGTAACTGTGGGGGAAAAGACGGGAGATTTATGGTAATGCTTTTCTTGACATTCTTTGTGTTCCCCGATAGCTGCATCCTCATATGGATGTTGCTTTTCCCCAAATTGAGTAACTTTTTTTCATTTCTTTTCATTCCAGATTGTAAGAAACTATCACTGTCGTAATATAAATCACCTCACATAGTTTGAACATTTTTCAGAAGGCATGTGAAGGGCAGTGCCTGCTGGGAAGGCCTCTCATGCAGGCGACTACTCTGCCTGTCTGACTGCAAGGAAGCTGATGCTCTCTAAGTGATAAAAACATTCCACAGAGCAACAACGCATTATCATTAATTGTGTCTTTGCAGAGCACGCTATTGAAGTCTGAAACTATTTGGCTACGCATTGGACTTGTTGAGAAATGTGGCGTCATCACTGAATCATGATCATCACTGGACATTGCTTTTGCTATAGTAATGGGCGAAAATGAACGAAGTAATCTTTTTGAACGACTCTTTTTAGTGTCCGGTATGTACTGGGTCAGCCTGTCGAACGTACAGAATGCTCATGAATCCCCGACTTTTCCCCACTCATAGTGTGCCGACGCCCACTCGCTATCTCACGCTGCTACGGGTACAGTCGCTTACATTAGGAAGCGGGACAACCAATGAATGAGTGGGAATCATTGTCTCGAATGAGGAGGATGTCAATAACGTCAATAATGTTCGACTTATATATATATATATATTTTCTGTGAGATCCAGATACTGATTCACACAATCCTGGGCTGTAAAGCTTCTAGTTCACTGCAAGCCATTCTAGTTCAATAGGCCGAATTTAAAAAAGTGTACAGTGTATACAGTTGCATGCGCAAATGAACGATCCGTGATCCGACTTGAAAAGATTTGTTTTTGACTGAACGAGATCCGAAGATCCGAGTCCGAAAAAAGATCCGAACTCCCCATCACTATTTATTTGATCTACTGACTTAAATTTGATGGCGGTCAATGATCAGAAATTATTAGACGTTTTCCATTTTTAGCACTGCTGACAGGTGCTCCCTGTTACTGTTACTGTACATTACCATGGGTTTTTCAGTTTTGTTGTGGTTATGGCGTCTTAGGTACCGTTTAAATAATGTGTTTGCTTCAGTTCAAGGTGTGGGTTTTTCCTAAAGCCCTCTCTCTCTCTCCACACGTCTTACAGAGCAGGTATACATTATATTTCCTTTTCCTCTGACATGGCTCTATCATCTTGTATGTGGCATTTTATCTTACACTGCAGGGAAGAACCTGCAGGAAACAACGTAGGCCCCCTGTCATTATGACATATCTCATGGACAGGGTTCATACGGTCATGAAAAACCTGGAAAAGTTATGGAATTTGATAATTGTTATTTCCAGGCCTGGAAAAGTGCTTGAAAAAAAATAACAAAATCCTAAAAGTTTTGGAAAAGTCATGGATATTTGTTTCATAAATATGTTTATGTTGTTAATTTATGCTGAGTTTAAATAATATGCTTTTAAAGGAAATTACGTTCAAAATATAATTAATTTGTGTCATTTAAGGTGGATGCTTTGGAATTCTCATTTTTAGTTTAAATACATTTTATTCTAATTTTCATGTATACACAAGACTTCACAAAATGTTTGGTCATGGAAATTTGGTTTAAAGTAATTGAAAAGTTATAGAAATCAATTGGTCAACATGTGTATGAACCCTGTATGGATCGCTGTAATTTATGTGATTTCATTTTTTAAGTTGTAGTCGTCAATGTTTTGTTATTCTTTTGCTCAAGCAGTTTTTCTGGACGCATTTTAATGGGTGTGGAAACTAGATAGGCTGCTGAGATGAAGGGTGTGTCAGAGCAGGGAAAGTTGATCCCTGCTTTCTGCCCACCTACCATCTGCCGCTGGAATTTGAAGCTGCATCAGTATCAAGCAGATCTCCGTATAAAGATGGCTTAGGTAGCCTAAATATGCAGACTCTAGCTTATTAAGTCACAGCGGGACACGATGAGGATTGTTCTGCCTTGTCTAATAGATAATCTGTGACACACCTAGTAAGAGTTAATCACTCAATAAGTACCATGAGAGTCTGTATGAGCCCATCTAGGCCTCACTGACATTATGCTTATGCACAAAATCTTTTCCGCTTCAGTGTTTGAAGTACTATTGTTCATTTTTTATTCGCATGTAGAGTTATGTTGAGGGACAAACTGTCACTGTCATGTTTGGTCTTCTTAAAGGGTAACTTTTTTTCAACCTGGACCCTATTTTCCCATGGCCGTGTGTCTCGGGGACTCATGGGAACAAGAATTTTTGAAATTGGTCCAGTATTGAGCGAATGCGTAGCTGCTAGCGGTTAGCGCTTAGCTTAGCTAATCCGCCTGAAACGTGACGCTTCGGGGCAAATGCGAACCTACATGTATGTCCTCTAAAAGTGTTTTTTCTTTGCCACTGACAGGCTCCGATTGTTGTTGTGAGTGTCTGACAGGATCCCGACAGAGATGTCAGATAAAGGAGAGTTGATAACATGAAAGTATATGTAGCAGTAGATGACACGTGACAAATGTCCCAGCAGGCCAGATTCTGTTGATCAATGTGCATTGTCCCTTTTTAAATCAATGATGAACAATCAATCAGACCGGGACACTTCTTGAATCAACTTTCAATTATGCTTATATTTTTAAGTAGGCTATGTTTCGGATTGGATTTAGCGAACTCAGTATCTCAATACTGAGTTCTTTGTTCGTGCACTAGCCTAATTAAGGCTAACTTCTCTCTCTATTTTAAGCTCATGAAGCTAGGATGAGCTAACTTACTACAGCAACGTTACCTGGCTAATACACTGTCATTTCATTATTACTAGATTTGTAAATTTAATATAACATACAGCTAATTACCAAAGGGTTCCATCCCTAATGTGTCAACGGCAAAGTTTGAAAAGTAGCCTACACGTTGAGCATGACCTGAATGAGCATCATTACCATACGCTGCATCATGACTGCAATCATTTAAATAACCCACTTTTTTATTTAAACATTTTTTGGATAGATTAGATACAGATAAAATACTCCTGTGTAAATTGTTTTAGACAGCAGATGGTGATACACCGACATATTCTCCATTCTCCCAGATGGTGATGATACACCTACGCAGTCTCCAGTACCACATATGCTTAGCCAGCGCTCTGCTCTCCCCAGCCAAATAGGTCAGCCTGTTATGATCTTCAGTTCACCAATTCCCATCTCCAAAATTCAAATAAGTATGGTCTTGCTGCGGCACATACTGTACACATGGCAATACACATTGTGTGTGTTTCTAGTTGAGTCATAATTAAAGGAGAAGAGCATCTGTGCCCCTGTAGCCCCCAGATCCTCCATGTTACAATGCTATTTGTTGACGCTTTTATCCAAAGCGATGTACATCTGAATGATCATACTATTTTTTGTGTCCATCAAGTCAGAGGTGTTTGCGAAAGAGCTGGGTCTTTAGATCGTATGGAGTTTGGTAACTCGTTCCACCACCGGGAGACTACAGAAGAGAATCCTCCATTCTGCCACCCCCTTGTACATGTTTTGAGACTAGGATTCATATCTCTTATGTTCCCTCATATTTGTCGAATAAAGTGGATCTGAAGAGATGGATGTGTGGGGTACTGTGACTAGCTATAGGGGTACATGTGGTTGCAGAGGCCCGGGACTTGGCCACCAAACCTATTCTCAGTGTTGTGGTTAAGTCTACTCTAACCTTTTGTTCAGGGACACCAAACTAAACCTTGGTCAAAGAGTTTGAGATATGAGAGATTTGCTTCGCTGACTTCTGTAGGTGCTGCAAGAATGGAGTTTTCTCACATAGGAGAATACAGTCAATGCTTGAATGTTCACTTACAGGAGAGTATGTAAACCTCAATGTCTATATAAATTTTTTTATTAAACCTTTATTTAACCAGGTGAGTCTCATTGAGCTTAAAAGCTCTTTTTTGAGAGAGACCTGGCCAAGAGAGCAGCATAAAAAACAAGAAACAAATACATTTAGGTATCAAACAGTAAACACACAAATATCAAACAATTAAAAGGCAGTTTTGGGGATTGCATAGATACCGAATTAAAAACAAATCCTTTAAGATTGAGCCAAAGGCATCAAATGAAATCAGTTCTGGCAATTTCAAGTCTTTCTGGAGGGAGTTCCAGGCAAAGGGGGCAACGTATTTAAAAGCTTTTTTCCCCCAGCTCAGTGCGACTGCGAACACGTGGAACAGTCAACTGAAGAACATCTTGCGTGTGCAGGCTATAATGGCCTTGGCTTCTGAGGACATGTGCACAATCTACTTTCCTGTAGTCCTGTAGTGGACAATTGCTGATTGTGCAATATGAACTGATGCTTTCTGAATTGTCCTGATGCAGCAAACCCCAACCCTCTAATACTCCAAACAGTATAAAACAGTATAAAACAAAAGCTTAGAATGATTTGCGACTACTTTTTGACCAATGTCTACGCCAAACATGCTAATCTGCATTCTTGCCTCATTATACTGTCACGGTGTAGACAGGAACCTTTCAGACAGGGCATTAGCGTGGTATCCTTGGCGACGGGCTATCTATGGCCATGCAACACCTGTGGTGTGACACCTGTAGCCCATGCCGTCTACCCTGCTCATTGACTCTGACATTTCTTTGCTGTCATCAGTTGCTCATACATAATGGATATCCATTATTACTGTCATCATTTCCCCGGTGACAATTAAATGTAAAATAGCCCCGACTGCTTCTGTGTGAAGTGAAAAAAACTGTGTGAGAGAGCGAGTAAGTGAGAGTCAGTGATAATAAGCTAGTCAAAGATCAGACCAGTATGGTTGGTGTGACTTCAATTCAAAATTCTAGAATCATAATGGATATATTAAAACTTTTCATCTGCAACTAATAAAATGCCTTGATTAGGCAGATGTCTACCAGATTGAATTGGGATTCAGTCAAGTCCCTCTTTGTGTAAGATGGAGAATTAGCCTAATCAAAGTGAATGAGACGAACCCTATCAGAATAAATAACAATGGGAAGATTAGGGAAGGCTTAAATGGCCCTAATCCCAAATATAAAACCTTGGTTTGCACAACTTATTACAGTGGTGTGGAGTGGAGACCGGTTCTATTATACCCCTCAAAATACTATTATAGCCATGGATATTCACAATCTAAAACAATCCTTTGGAAACAAGACAACAACAGTGTTTGAGTTTTTGCTGAATAAAGTAGAGTTGTAGTTTGAAGGGGGAAACGACGTAATACCCCAAAACATCTCCTTTGCTTTTTAACAGCAGACAGTTCACATAGTTTAAAAATGTAATCCATTTAGCCAGAAGCTGTTGATTAGATTAGCATTTGGCAGAGCAAGCATATGTTGGGTCAGGAAGGATTCACTTGGATCCAGGACCGTATGGAGGCACGCAATGTTTCGCTTGAGTTTCTCCAAACTATGCAGCGCTACAGTGGGTGCTTTTTATTTCTCTGTAAAGATTTTAACTGTGTGCTAGGCATAATAATAGATTCTGAATGACAACCTTTGAAGCAGATAGTGTACTCTTTGTTTGTAACCCTGCGTTTCTATGCCCCTCTCCCCTGCCCCAGCTGGCTGAGTACCGGCAGAGGAAAGCCCACGCAGACTCCCAGAAGAAACCGAAAAAGAAGAAGAAGAAGAAGCAAGCGGAGAACTCGGAGGGCGATTCACAGGGAAGGGTGGAGGTCGAGCACGATCGGTCTGAGGGAGAGGAGGTCTCCGGGGGAGGAAGAGCTGGGTTAGAAGAAGAGAATCAAGATCCACCCACCACAGAGTTCACCTTCGCCAGGACCCTGCGGAGCGGAGAGACAGTCAAGCATGACCAGACCTACACCATAGAGGTAGAAAGTTACAACTTCCTCATGACACTTTATGATCGTTCTATTATATGTATTGAATAGTAGAGGCTTGGAACATATTGGGGTCACTGGACAAATTCAATAAATTAGGCCTTTTGGCAATAATACAGCAGAATTGGTTCTACCAGTTTGGAAATAAAACTTATATTGGAACAGGAATACAGAACAAAATTTTAATTTTGTAATGAAATCATGAATAATAATTAAAAAAAAGTATTACTCAAGAATAGGAACTGCCAAGCTTGACCGCTCGTCATTGAGGTGGCGTAAGCTATGTGGCTATGGTCGGTCACAGAGGTCGATCAATGTTATTGGTTGAGCCGAGTAGACTTTTTATTAACAATTTGTCATCAGCGGTTGTGAGTGCAGATTATGGGTTAGTCTGTGGTGTTGAAGATGCATAATAGTTTTCCCTGGTGCTGTTTATGCGAGCCGTCTAGTTTCTGCAGTATCAGCTCTGCATAGAAGTTGGAAGAATTGGAGTTGGCCTCCTGCCAAGCACTAGGTGAATCGTTCTACGTCTACGTTTTGGTGACACAGCAAGAAATCACACCAAATTGCAGTTACTCTGACATGAGCCCTGGCTACTCAATCATAATTAGCATTATTTTGGACGTATTTCTGCCTTTTTAGATAGTGACATTCCTCATCCAGTGTTCCGTCCTGTCCCTTCAGGTACTGCGCCCCTCACTGTTCGATACTCTCACAGCCCATCTGCTCTTCCTGCACACAGAACGTCTGCAGTGCTGCAGGCCCAGTTTGTGGTTATTTCCCCCCCTACTAACAATTGTTCCAAGATCAGTATCTATTAATATTCCCAGACTTTCTGTGTAAGTGCCCCGGCATTAAATGATCCCTGATTTTTGCTTCTGCTGTATTCCTCGAGCTTAACGAGAACTCGTTAGCTGCCATGACAACCAAGGCCACTGGGGGGGGGGGCAGAATGGTGCTGTTGCAACTTTCACCGGGATGGATATATGAGGCCAACCTGGAATCTTTTGTGACTACACATAATAATACTGAATAATACAGAATATTTTTTCAAAACAATGCTTCATAAATGACAGTGATCTGGGATGGAGATGGAAATCTGCAGCGAGATCTGATTGTTATAATTTCCAAATGAGTATTTTTTTTTGCTGCAGCAATTCTCTAATGTCTTTTTACTGAGCAAGTGGAGTTCGTTATCTGTCAAGACTCTGAGGGACACATGTCTTTCTGGACGATAAAGTCATCCATACGCCTTAGTTTGTTATTAGGAAGAGATAAAGATAAAAACATATTTGTGTATCATAATAACCCTGAAATAATAGTATATCTCGCGTCTTCATAATATAAAAATTCATTAATGATTATTGTTAAATAATTTCCAGGAATTTTTCATTTGTCTTAATTCAAAATTGTAAAATATTTTTTTACATCACTGTTAATTAAAAAAGAAAAGAAAATCATATTATGGATGTATGGCTGTAGAACAAGTTGCTGCAAATGACCTTAATCTCACCATCCAGTCTGTGTAGATGTTGTAGTTTTCATTTATTAGTGAAGAGACTTGACTAGAAACTAATGTTATGATGAAACTAAAGTATGGAGATGAGAGGTCTCAATTATTGTCATCATCTAATATTAGCAGTTCATAGCTAGCTAGAACTATCAGCAACTCTTGAAATCATCAAGCTGGATGGGTAGGTAACAGAAAATACTCATCAACTACAATGGGGAATGATTATGACTCCAGCCAGGATGCTTTGGCTTTATATGTTGGAGTAGTGCTGCATTGGAGGCCAGTTTTCTTGTTGCATTTACATTAGAAAGTTTTTTGATGGCCCCATGGCTTTGGTTGAACTTTCAGCCATCTTCAATGAAAGAAACATCTTCGCCGTGCTGCCACATGTCAGGCAGATTAAAACATGTTGTGCTGCCGACGTTGTTGTTCTATGGAAATGTGAGTTTCTCAGGGGAAAGCGCCTTCAACACAGTTACAGGTACCTACTCTACCTCTAGTACATATGACAGCTATTAGTCTGATGTACTTAAAATATGTTAAAACCTGAGGACTCTTTCACATTTTTCCACATTCTAGTCCTCTCAATAATTCTTCTTCATCCCTACTCTGCAGCTCCCCGTCCACAGAACCCACTGTACATTTGATGTGGCACATGCCTACAAAATTACTAGTTGCCATGGAAACAGACAATTGCCTTTAAACAGGTTGAGCTGCCTCGCTCTGTGTTACTGATGCCCGTGTCCTTGCAACACTCATCACAGACCTGAAGGTTGATTGAATAGATATACACTGTATTCATACATGGTTAGTCATTCTTGAGAGGTATCTGAGTTCGCTGTCTATTTCAAAAGGCTTTGGGACGTATTTTGCAGTACCACTAAGATGGCAGCTGTTACGTATCACTAAATGAAACTTGAATTTTAAGAGAATCTGTGAATAATTTATGTAGTTAAATTATTGAAACACTTTCCCCCAAAACATATTTTTCTCACAATAATTGCTTAACCAAGAATAGTTGGTCAGAGGGCTTGATTCTCCTTGGAGATTGTGTAGTGATGCAGCTTTCCCTGAACGGGGAGGGGGTTGCTGTGGAAACACAACAGACTCAAAGTTTTCCCTTCTCCAGTCTTTCACTGGCATTTGCAAGAGCCATGAATATGTTTGTCTTTGGCTTACTGGCACATCAAGCTAGACACAGTTGCAAGTAACATTTGCATCAAACTGCCTCACGTAATTTGAGATGTGAATAAAATGTCCACATACTGGGGTCATTTAACATATTAGTCTACCTTAAACGATATCTTTGGTATTTTACAACCTAGACCCTATTTTCCCATGTCCGTGTGTCTACATGACTCATGGGAACAAGAATTTTGGAAATTGGTCCAGTATTGAGCGAGCCCGTAGCTGCTAGCGGTTATCGCTTAGCTTATCTAATCCGTCTGAATCGCAACGCAAGTGCAAACCTACACGTATCTCCTCTTAAAGTGTTTTTTTGGCCACTGACAGGCTCCGATTGTTGTTATAAGTGTCTGACAGGATCCCGACAGAGAAATAAAACGTTTCGCGAGGAGTGAGACCTCTTGTTGCAGCTAGACCTATCTTGGATAGGGACTCGCTGTTGTTGTGGCTAGTTGTGCTCCATGTGGATGCTAACACAATAACAACAGACCGGACGAAGCGAAAGGTAAAGAAAAACGTTTTATTTCTCTGTCGGGATCCTGTCAGACACTTAGAACAACAATCAGAGCCTGTTAGTGGCAAAAACGCTTTTAGAGGACTATGCAAATGCCCCGAAGCCTCACGTTTCAGACGGATTCGCTAAGCTAAGTATTAACTGCTAGCAGCTATGGACTCGGTGAATACTGGACCAATTTCAAAAATTCTTGTTCCCATGAGTCACGTAGACACACGGCCATGGGAAAATAGGGTCCAGGTTGAAAAATACCGAAGTTATCCTTTAATATGCCGTTACCTTGCACACCCTGCTACTCACAACATTTTGAGGAGCTGTTGGGTGGTGGTCTTCCACAGTAAAACTTGGCCCTAAAACATACTGCAATAATGGCTGTGATTATTCCGTGTTTTTGTTATGTTATTGATATAGGGCAGACATTGTATTTTACCTTGCGGATGGACCAGGCCACTTGGATGACTTAGTTTAAACCCAAAGACTGACATGCTTTGTTCACATGGTCCAAAAGATGGATAAGTACATCAGCTTTAGTCTTTTTCTCTTCTGAAAAAGTACCACACAAATTATACAGCGACTGCACATATCAATAAACTGTTGTTAGCCTTTTCCTGATTGGCTTGATTGTGTTAATTGAACACAATACGCTACATTTATTTAATTTGTTGCAATTGATCTTGATTGTGTTAATTGATTGTCAGTTGTAGCCGACGTTGTGTTACTGTTGTACTCATTCTCGTTTTTGTTGTTGTGTTGTTTCATGATGCACTTCAGTCTTTTTATGTGGGTCACTAAGACCAACATTACTCACGTTTCCCATTTCCCATGCAAGTTTGATGAACTTCCTTTGCTCTTTTCTATTGCAGCCAGAGAGTGAGGTGTCCACCACTGCTGAAGATTATTCTTCAGAGGTAAGATGAGCTTTCTCTAACTATGTATCATGTGACATTAATGATCTTCCCTTTCATGATATGCTAACTGTGGTTGAAGTCTTCCTCATAATGCCCAGTTTATACTTGTGCAACCTCTTCATGTACCTATGTACTGTACACTTTTCAAAAATTTCAGCCTGCATTGAACTGTGTTGACCTACATGTTGTCACACAGGCAATGATTGTTTGACTGTCGGGATGAATGTATGGTTACACGTATCATGACCCTCTTCTTAAAAACTCTGCTTAAGACCTCTTCGTGTAAAGTGCTACTTATTTTTCTCTACCCATCTCAAAGGGTATTCCTCTTTTAACTTTGAATTTCATCAGGATTGGATTTTAATATTTGATGTTTTTCCACAAGGATAAAGCGGGGCTGTATGTTTGTTTTTCCATTGGTAGCACTGCTGCTACCAACCTTAATCCATAAGAGAATAACTTAGATAGATAGATCAGGTATACTTAAAAAATAAAAAGTGGGCTTTTCCAATGCAATACCCAAATCTTTCACTGACAGTATTGTGAATTAACAGGTAAATGGGCGCCATGAGATGACACAGAGCCCAATGAAGCCTTCCCAGGATTTTATCTGGGTACAGTAAACCGATGAAGCGATTCTTTGCTTTTGGTTTTGCCAGCAAACCCACTGACCGCTGCACTTAACTCTGCATTTGCTTTTCATTTTCCCCTAGTCCGCACTGAGATTCCCTGTAACCCACTAACCAAGCCATTTTTATGCTGTGCTTTCTCTTGGGGATTCACTGCGTACCTGCATATTTGGTGTAGTTTGAAACCTGGAGTGTGGGAAAAGCAAAAAAAGCCTGGTTATATTTTATATTACCATTTTCACAGCGCACACGGGGTAGTAGTTTAGGATTGAAGAGGCTTTGTGACATTTCAGAGGTGTAAATTACTCTAAAAGCTGCAGGAGAACCAAGGGAGAGAGGGTGGGAAAGAGAAAAGAAGAGAAAGGACAGTGAAGGGCTGGAGGAGAGGGGGCAAGGGGTGTTACACAATGAGCTGTTGGCATTAGTTAGGTAATGTTCCAACTGGAGGGATAGAAACCAAGACAGGTGCTACAGCTGGGATAGATGGAAAGAGTGGCCAAGTATAAGAATGAGATGTTAAGGAAGATAATCAGTACATTAAGTAAGCCACCACTAGTCTATAGGTCTAATAATATTAATATTATTAATATATGAACAGTTATGAACAGCTATCTGGCTTAGAATGACACAAACATGTTCCTTTAGCTTCCATTGATATAAGGAACGATTTAAAGGGGATGGCAAAGCTTAAGCATCACTAAAAGAGACATTTCTGGGGACATATATAAAGTAACTCTGTGCCATCTGCAGTTTCTGCCCAAGGACAGATTTCACTCTGCTAACAACTCTACTAAATGACTTTGACTTTGCTCTGATGATTGGCTGGTTACATCTTGAATGAGCTTCCAGGACCTTACTAACTCCCTCCTATAGGTAAACCAGCTGAGACAGACTTCCTCTAGCTGCTTCTGATTGTTGCCTGCCACTGATTATCCGTGTCAGTCTGGAAAGCAGGTTTTGGCTATGGCAAAAGATCTTGACACCTCAAAATCAATATCCATATTGAAAATAAGTACAGTACTAATAGATATCATATTTGCTTCCCAGTCCTACAAATCTGGCTCCTGTGATTAGCTGCTTTCACTCTTGGATGGTGGTTAAGTGCTATGCTTGCACTTACTTATCTTGTATGCCTTGCCGAATACTAAAAGTTAAATGCAATGATAACTCTTATTTTCCCTACTTAGGAGGAGGCGGAGCCCCTGCAGCAGGTGGCGAAGGGAGGCACCATGCAAGATATGGAAGATGCACTGGCTGCCAAGACCCAGGCAGTGGAGGAGCTAAGTCGAGAGCTTGAGGAAATCAGGGCGACGTTTGGTACAGAAGGAGTGCAACAGGTAACTGTTGTGTTATGAATGTGTTTTGAAATTTTAGTGTTTCTTTCCCTACTGCACATAAAGGGTAGGTTCCATCTAATGCATTAATAAAATACACTGGGCTGACGTTACTTAAGCATTTCTGATTACCATAGTCTTTCACACTTTTAAAATACCCGTAAATTGGCTTAAGCATAATTATGTTTTCACTATGTTTACTTTAGCAACGTCATTATTTTTTGAAAATATTGGTGAGTGGACATGATACTACCTATGTTCCAGCAATGTCATCCACTTGAAATTATGTCATCCTGCAAATGGGCCTACAACTACAACTATCATTCAAATAGACTGAGTTGATGATTACCTGCCATTTAAAACCCAATCTGGATTCTCTTCCTGCTCCACTAGGGTTGCTCCTATATGAACGAGTTGATAGTTTGCCAAAAATTTATATTTTTGTAAATATTAGAACTGTATTCTGAGTAAGGGTGGGGTCTTAAAATTCCTAAATGTTTTTTTCCATCAGAAATTCCAACTCTTAGAGGTTTAATAATGATCATATTCTATGCTATATAAAGGCTTCCTTCTGCTTTCTCTTGCATGGGGTAATTGCTCTCTCCCCCTTCCCTTTATGTGCTATCTCAATATTAATACTTTGGCTGTATATTTGTAAACGTTTACTTAATTACATTATGCTTTTACAGCTGCAAGACTTTGAGGCTGCGCTGAAGCAGCGAGATGGCATCATCACCCAGCTCACTGCTAATCTTCAGCAGGCTCGTAAAGAGAAAGACGAGATCATGAGAGAATTCCTGGAGATGACGGACCAAAGCCAGAAACTGCATATTCAGTTTCAGCAGGTGGGAGCTCTTAAGTTTTCTCCAGTCTAGACTATTGTATAGGGATGCACGATATTGAAATTTTGGCCAATAACAGATTATTTCCATGGTCATATCGATACTGATACCGATATGATGACTGATATATCGCACATCCCTACTATTGTATCCTATTTTATACTACCGGAAGTATGTATATACCAAATCAGCAATTAGTCTGTGGAGGTGCACTCCCACATATTATAAACAGGACAGGGTTTTTCCTTCATTCTTTTGAACTTGACTTGCTGGTTTGATTGACGATGACAGCTGCAGGCAGGCGAGACACTGAGAAACACAAGCCACAGCAGCACAGCAGCTGATCTTCTGCAGACCAGGCAGCAGCTCGTCCAGTACCAACAGCAGCTGGAGGAAATGAGTGTCCAGGTCAGACAACACCAGGACAGGAGCAACGAGCATCTGCTGCAGATCAGCCAGCTCCAGCACAAGCTCACTGAGATGGAGATGGTGAGGTGGTTGCCTAGTGTGTGTGTGTGTGCTATATTCTGTCAAATGTGACTTTTAGGCATTTGAGTGGTAATATGTTTTTGTGAATCACTGTCATTAAAAATATTTTTAAGGCATGCTTTGCTTTGTAGTCAGGGAGAAGATCAGAAGAATCATTTGCACAAAGGATAAAAGAAAAAGACCTGCTGAATGCCGAACAAGAAAAAGTTATCTTAAGTCACGAGCAGTCTCTAACAGAATTAAGAGCCGAGCTTGCCCTTGTGGGTCGAGTAGCGGAGGAGTCATTTGCACAAATGCTGCAAGAGAAAAATCTGCAGATTTCAGAGCAAGCTGCAATAATTACAGAACATGAGCGATCGTTGACTCTGCTCAGGGAGGAACTTGTCCAGGTTGAAAGGACTGCACGAGAAACTGTTGTACACAAGTCAGATGAGAAAGATCTAATCATCGCAGAGCAAGAGAGAGTCATTTCAGAACGGGAATGCTCTCTTTCCCAGCTTGAGGATGAGTTGGAGGCCTCTAAGAATCAGCTGAATGACCTCCACCAGCAAATGGCTTCCAAAAAAATGGAGCTTGAAAGATACCTGGATGAGTTTGAAAGCACTAAGGGTGAGTTAAAAAGCTGCAAAGGTGAATTGGAGAGCTGTAGGTTGGAATTAGAGAAAGAGCGAAAAGAGTTGGAAGGTTGCATGGCTGAACTTACAACCTCCAGACAGAAGGAGCGAATGTCATCTAATGAGATTATGCAGCTCATGGGCACAGTAGAAGACCTGCAGAAACGATGTCACCAGGGTAGCCTGTCTGAGAGTGACACCCTCCAAAGGATGGAGGAGGAATCTGCCCGGAAGCTTGACCTACTCAGAGCAGAGCTGGATGAGATGTATGGCCAGCAAATTGTCCATATGAAACAGGCGCTTAATTTGCAACATGCAGCAGAAGTGGGCCGGATGATTGAGCAGCATTCTGCTGAACTTGAGCTTCTAAGAGCCCAGCAGCAATCTCAGAGTTCCACTGTTGTTGTGGTTGATGAACTCAATGCTAAGATGAGGGAGCTTCAAGAGACTTTAGAGGAGTCCCAGGCAATGCACAATAAAGCCAGACATGAGCTGAGCCAGGTTGCTCAGGAGAAGCTCAGCCTGCAGGCCAAGGTTGAGGATCTTCTCCAAGATCTCCGCTCTACTAAAGATAAATTGGAGCAGGCCTCCCGCAGTCTTATTTCTCAGGAAAGCCAACAAGGTGAACTGAAGCGCCTTCAGGATACAATTGACAACCTGAATTACCAGCTGGCTGCTGCTGAGGAAGCTGCAGAAGAGCAAGAGACAAAACACGAGTCCGAGACAACCAATTACAAAATCAAATTGGAGATGCTTGAGCGGGAGAAGGATGCTGTGCTTGACCGCATGGCTGAGTCACAGGAAGCAGAGCTGGAAAGACTGAGGACGCAGCTTCTCTTTAGCCATGAGGAAGAGCTCACCCATCTCAGGGAAGACCTGCAGAGGGAGAGCTTCCTCAACACAGAAAACATCCTCAATGAAGCTGCTATCAAACAAGAGAAAGCTTTGGAAGAGCTGCGTATTGGTTACAAGGAAGAACTGCGTTTGTTAGGGATAGAGAAGGCAGGTTTTGCCGCTGAGCGTGATGAGCTGTTACACCAAATACTTGAACTAAAAGAGGACCTGAAGCTAGCTTTGCACAGCTCTAAATCAGACGAGCTTGTCCAGCAGCTCCAAGAGCTTCAGGTGGAGGTTGAGGAACTGAGAAAGGGAGGAAGTGAACAAGCTAGAATGGAGAAGACAATTCAGACACTACTGATGAAGACGGATGCGCTAGAAAACCGGACAAAGGAGAAAGAAGAGTGTTGGGAGAAGAAATTGAAGGAGCAGGAATTGGAGAAGGAGCTTGTGATAGATTCCAACAATACTTTGCAGGGAGAGTTAGAGTCAAATAGTAAGAAAATTGAGTCCCTCACAGTAGAGAACAATCAAATACAGCAACAAGTAGTTGAGCTGACAGAGACAATAGAAAAGCAGAGGACTACTTTCTCATTTGCTGAAAAGAACTTTGAGGTGAATTATCAGGAGCTTAAGGAGGAATACACATCCCTCATTGAGTCTAAGACACAATTAGAAGAGAGGACGCTCAAGCAGACACTTGAGTTTGAGGCACACATTGTCAGCCTTCAGTCGCAGATTCGGGAGTTGCAAAAGAGCAGCAAAGATATCAAAATGGAGGACACATGCACAGACGTTAGAGCTCTGATAGAAAGTGATACTACTGAATCGATGGAGAAGCTCAGTGTTATTTTGAGTGAGAAAGAAAGCTTAGCTGGAAGACTTTCTGAAGTTACAGAGAAACTGAAGTTTACTGAAAACAAATTAGGACAACTGGAAGGAGAGCTGATAAAAGTGCAACATGAAAACAAAAAGGTCATCGGCCAGAATGAAAGCCTAGGGAAAGAACTGGAAAGAGAAAAGATTACAAGAGCGCAGACAAGAGGGCAAGATGCCCAGAGCAAAGCTAAGCTCCAACAAGGAGAGGAGACGGTTCAGCCAGTTGCTTCAGTTTGTTCTTTTGAGGATCATCACCTTCAAATTCAATCTCTGCAAGGGGAGGTAGAGACTCTTCAGTCCCTGTTATGGGCAGCTGAAGCTGAAAGAGACAGCATTCGCCATAACCTGGAGGTCCAGAGGCTTTCACAGACGCCATCTCCAGCAGTCCAGTCGTCAGGGGAGGGACCTGTTGAAGGACGATCCTCCCTGCTGAAGTCCACAGCCCCAGGGTCAAGCAGGCGCAAGAGACGTCAGAGGTCGAAGCAAGAGCGCAAATTAGGCAGTGTTCTGCCTGACAGCAGAGAAGAAAGACAGGGGGAGGAGGAAGAGGAGCCGGTAGTGGAAAAAGACAACGCTACAAGTGCTGCAGAGCAGGAGGTTCAGGCTCAGATGGAGAGCGAGTTTACGTCGCGTTCACAACAGAGGGCCAGTAAGGAGGACTCCACTGACGGGTACCAAGGAGACGGAGGCAGAGACTACATCAACAAACAGGTAGGCACTCACGTGCATCTACTGCGGCACTCTCAGCTGAAATGGCCCCACTGCCTTTTCTCTCTCTGTCTTTTCACAAGTCTGATTCAATACGATTTTTGATTGAGCTGTTAAAAGACCATCCTAGGAAGTGTGCATGTGAAAAGTAAGTATAGTTGAAATTACATGCTCCAAATGTATTACATTCACAATCAATGTTATGATGTGTAGTATCATTACCATATCAACAATTACTCTTTATGCGGTTAATCTTGTGGATTGCATTCATAGCCTAAATAATGCTTTACCACCAGAGTGAATATGACCGAGGCATTTTAGTGCTGAAATGTTTTTTCTCTAGTGACTAATGGTCTTGATTGCAAATTGCCTGAGTGTCTGCAGCATTGCTCTCAAAGGTAGCATAGTTAGACTGTTGGATCATGAGACATCCCTGTTTTTCTGTTTGTGCAAACCACTCATTGACATGAAGTGGGGAATGAGTGGGAACATTAATGTGATAGAGAAATGCATACACAGAACAGCCTGCACATAATCGAGAAGTGTCAACACTATTGATATGCAGCTCATTTCTACAATTAAAGGCACTATTTCATGTCACTATACAAAAAAATATAATCTGCTTTCATCTGATGCTGCTCATCCTCAAAGGTAATATAATGTTGGTTTCGAAAAGGAGTGGGAAAAAAACACTTGTTTTGATTTTTTTGATAGCTGTGACACGTTACCATCGTGTAGAAATGTGTACATTGTAGTTTCTTTCCATCCTGCAGGGAGTCAGGGCTTCGAGGTGAGAAGCCATTTTACCTCAGTCACTCTTGTGTATCGACCATCTGTATGTTCAAGGTTGTGCCTCAATAGAATAAGGCAAAAGATACTGTAGAGCATCTGTCTGTCACGTCGGTCTTCCATTATGTATTTGCACCTCCTGGGTTGGAACACTAGACGTGAGCCAATGTCACATTTCTATTATGACTATCTTGGCCAAAAATATCCCATAATAAAGTGTTGTAAAATTTGCGGTTAGTGCTAAAACATCGTAAAATCACTTCAGCAAATGCTTTGTATGGGGGAAAAACACATTTAATTCAAAAAGCTACTGTGTGATGTGCTGTGTAAAGCTTCACACATTCATACACTCAACACCAGAACACACAGCAGTACAGTACGTTTTTACTGAAGTGCTTTATATAATCAAGCTCATATCCTGGCCCCTTACCAAAGCCACTACAATGTCTTATTAAGCAACCCTCCAGAGAGTGATTCCCAGTGGTGTAGCATATTTTCAGAAACCATTGATTGTAAATTATAGTTGATAATGTATTTAGCACTTATAATGCTGCTGCCGACTGCTCCTCCTCAGGAAGTGGATCCATTAATTGTGCTACATGTCCATCTGTCTATCCATCAACATCTGTCTGTTTTAGAAATGGCATCAAGTTTGGTACGGTGATAACAAGTGCAGTGTTTCATTCCCGCTCTCTCATCAGGTGAGGAGAGATGGTGCGCAGCGACACATGGAGCCAGTAGTGCGGCGGCGAGCAGACGATCAGCGAGAGACCACTGAGCATGTAAATGTCACTCAAGCTCACATCCTGCCCTGTGCTTTTCAGTGTTGAGTCATAGTCTTTGATACATCACAAAGTGTAAAGGTCAGTCAGCAGGCGCCCTAACCGAGAGTTACGGGGAAGCAGTCAACGCAGCGTTAATATCACAGGTTGCAATAATTCGAATAACTCTTTGGTAGGGCTGGTGTTGAAGGATTGTCATTTACTTAATAAAATTCTATCATTTTCCTGATATCAGTTATTTATTATGTTTTTTTCTTTCTTCTACATGCAGTAGCAGTGGCACATAATACAGTGGCCTTCTAGTTTTTATGTCTGACAGTGACTGTCTTGTATCTGCATGTTTTAAGCAGCAACATTAACGTGGCTACGGGTTTAGAAGGACTTTGCAGCGTCCAGGGCAGTGGAGTGGATTGAATACGGTCTAATTAAAATGTAGAGTGCACTCAAAATAGGTCTGACATCAAAGGCAAAATCACAATTTCACAATTGTGTAGCTTCGACAAATGCTGTTATGCTAATGATGTAAGAGACAGAAGCCCAGCGTTGTCGTCTTTGCTATAGAACTGATAATAGCAGGTCATATTATGCTAAAACACAGGTGTGTTAGAAAGATGATTGGTGGAATAATGTTATCAAACCATTAATCTCTTCCAGGTAGATGGGTGGATATGTCATGCTGTCATAATTTAATTTGCATTAAAGGATAAATTCGGTATTTTTTTAACCTGGACCCTATTTCGCCATGGTCATGTGTCTACGTGACTCTTGGGAACAAGAATTTTTGAAATTGGTCCACTATTGACCGAGCCCGTAGCTGCTAGCGGTTAGCACTTAGCTTAGCGAATACCTCTGAAACGGGAAGCTTCAGGGCAAGTGCGAACCTACATGTATGTCCTCTAAAAGTGTTTTTTTTGCCACTGACAGGCTCCGATTTTTGTTCTAAGTGTCTGACAGGATCCCGACAGAGAAATAAAATGTTTTTCTTTACCTTTCGCTTGATCCGGTCTGTTGTTATTGTGTTAGCATCCACTTGTAGCACAAGTAGCCACAACAACAGCTTGTCCCTATCCAACAAAGGTCTAGCTGCAACAAGAGGTCTCACTCCTCACGAATGGAAAACGTTTTATTTTAGAGGACATACATGTAGGTTCACACTTGCCCCGAAGCCTCGCGTTTCAGACGGATTCGCTAAGCTAAGCGCTAACCGCTAGCAGCTACGGACTCGGTCAATACTGGACCAATTTTAAGAATTCTTGTTCCGGCCGCCCAGGTGGTCCAGCGGTAAAAGACGCTGCCTATCAACCCCGAGGTCGTAGGTTCGATCCTTGGGGTTGCTACCGGCTTGGCTGGGTGTCCCTACAGGCGCAATTGGCGGCGCCTGCGGGTGGGAAGCCGGACACGGGGATTTGTTCTGGTCGCTGCACTAGCACCTCCTACTGGTCGGTCGGGGCGCCTGTCGGTGGGGGGCGGAACTGGGGAGGATAACGTGTTCCTCCGCACGCGCTACGCCTTCCCGGTGAAACTCCTCGCCAGCTGGTGTACAAGAAGCAGTTGGTGACTTCACATGTGTCGGAGGAGGCATGTGCTAGTCTACACCCTCCCAAGAC